>JBBPBX010060410.1:0-11092 GCA_038048925.1 Garcialebias charrua
TATATATATATATATATATATATATAAATATATATATATATATATATATATATATATATATATATATATATATATATATATATATATATATATATCAGTATGTTTGTTTGTTAGTTTTGCTTTGATGAGCAGAAAATGACTGAATAGTAAGTTTTCACAACTCACAACTTTAATATGCCAGTTGTCACAAACTACAAACAACCCTGAACTGGTTAAATACAAAACCACATGTTAGGGTTTGAAACTAGAATATAATGCTTGCATCACAAAATAAAATCACTGAATAGCTATTGTTGCCAGGACTTCAACACAAACTTCCCTGCGCCACTGTCTCATTTGATGCATCATGTGTCTCTTGTAAAAGCAGAACGTCAATGCTTTTATACTTAATGGTTTGGTAAACCAGTGCGCGCTTCACAGCCTCTCTAGCTCCGTTGATTTTTAAAGATGCTATTTTAATCCATGTTGAGTGAGATGTTTAAAAGTGGGTACAAAAAGAGTATAAGAAAAATTAAAATGCTGGTGTTCATCATTTGTTCAGAATTGTTTTCTGACTTTGCTCATTATTTTCTTTAATCTGAAAATTTCTTGGTCAGTGAACCCAGATTCTGTTTTGTGCCTTATGTAATGTCTGGCTGAGTCATAAGTTCTCAGGTTTGGAAAGTGACTTTCAACTTTAACTCCTCTCAGTCCTTTTGCCTGTTTGAGGAAGGACAGTAAAGTTTCCACAGGATAACGAGGCTCAGTCAGCCTGTGACACAGAGGCTTCACTGAACTCAGAGCACCAGCCTCACTGTCACTGTCCACTCCCTCATCTCTGCACACATTTTGCTGGCCCGTGCAGCCACTTCAACATTTTTTCTCTTCCCTCGTTTCTGGTTGGGGCCCCCAGCTCCATCTCCTCTAGCCGCCCCTGTATGGCTGCTCCCTCTACACCAGCTCCTCTCACTTTTCTTTCCTGCAACCTCCACCTCCGCTTTCTCTTCCTTATCACCAGCGGCGGGTGGGGGACCGGCCGCAGCCACGCACCCCACCCCCCTCCCCCGCCGGCAGCGGACCGGCTGCGCGCACCCCCCCTCCCCCGCCGGCAGCGGGAGGGGACCAGCCGCGCTGATGCGTATAGATAAAATCATCCAGTTTTACATGAAACCTGACAAGAACAGTTTTCTCCTGTGTGAGACAACGTGTTTGAGACTAAAAAAAAACTTAGAGGGCAGGGCCGGAGGCTCTAGGGGCCCCTAAAATCCCGGGGCCAGGGGCTCCAGCCCAGTATAGCCCCTGCGAAAATCCGGGCGTGGACACGGCCACAAAGGAATCTCCTGTGCTGACAACAGAGAACCTTAAGGCTGGACAGACCATTCCAGAGGTCTGTCAGATTGCTAACAGCCATAACACTGCGGTACCACCTCAGGTTATGAACAAGCCAGTGATGTGTCACATCATGAAAGGACAAGCTATTAGCACAAAACAGGCATACTTTCAACCATCTCCTATGTTTTTCAAATTGGGACTGTCCATAGAGGCCACATGCCACGTGACCCTCGACTGCAGAACCACGACTGTTGCTGTGTGCAACACAAGCACAGAAGAGGTACTGATCCCAAAAAACACACAGTTAGGATGGTTGATCTCTACTGATTTTCATGATTTTGAGCTAAGCATTCCATTTCTGGGAGGACTCCCAGAAAACTTGATCCCAAATCAACACACGGGGCAAGTCTTGTTCACGAAACCAACACAGGCCATAGCTCTTTTCTCCCCCACTGAGTCCGACCAGGACACTGTCCGCAGGTTCGGTTTCAACAAAGGAGACAGTCTATGCCCTCAAACTTACAGTGCACTACCTGTTGACAGGTTTTACGACACTGAAGGGGACTCACTGGAGCTCCCCAAAGAACAAGAACCCCTCTCAGTTGCTTCACAGATTGACCAGGTGGTCGCCCAAGCCGACGCCCTGAAAACTGATGAAGAAAGGGACAAACTTCGCAAAGTTCTTCTAAAATATGAGAAATCATTCTCGACTGACTCGATGGATTGTGGGTTGACCACGCTCCACACAGTGAGCATCCCAACCCCGCCTAATGCTCCCCCTGCATTTGTCAGACAGTACAAGATTCCTCTGGCAGCACATCAACCTATCAGAGAAATCATTAATGACCTGTTAGAAAAAGGTATCATCCGATACTGTAACAGCACTTACTCTGCGCCTTTATGGCCGGTGTTAAAACCAAATGGTAAGTGGAGACTCACTATAGACTACCGAAAGCTAAACAAACAAGTTCCCTTATCCAGATGGCCTATGACGCAACTCCAACAGGAACTGCCCAAGGTCACCAATGGTAAGTACTTCTCGACCCTCGACGTCGCCTCTGGTTTTTGGACCATCCCTGTGCGCGCCGAGGATCAGTACAAACTAGCTTTCACTTTTGGTGGCCGTCAATACACCTTTAACAGGTGTCCCTTTGGCTACGCTAACTCACCTGCAGAGTTCAACATCTTCTTGAACAAAGCATGTCCAGACGCCCACGAGCGTGGGACACTGATCTACGTGGACGATGTCCTTTTGAGGCAGCCAACACTGGACTCACATTTGGCTGAGATCGACCACGTTCTGAATCAACTAACAACTGCTGGTGCTAAGATATCACTGTCAAAATGCCAATGGTGCAGAACCAAAGTGGACTACGTTGGCCTACTTGTAGGTCCAGACGGAGTACAACCACAGCTGACTCGCACCCAAGGCCTCGACAATCTCAAAGTCCCCACCAATCTCAAAGAACTACAAAGTTTTCTGGGCGTGTGTAACTACTCGAACCAGTTCATCGAAAACTATGCGGACCTTGCGAAACCACTGACTGAACTCCTTAAAAAAGACGTACCATTTGTTTGGACTGACAAACAGCAACAGGCAATGGACGCTCTTATAAACAGGATCAAGTCAGCCCCTTGTTTAGTCTACCCAGACTACAACAAAGAGTTTTACTTGGAAGTGGGCTTCTCAGCTCATTGCATAAGTGCAGGTCTGTACCAGATACACGACAGAGACAAACGTGTAGTAGCCTACGCCAGCAAAACGATGGCAGGCCCCGAGTTGAGATTCTCAGACTGTGAGAAAGCTTTACTGACCACAGTGTGGGCAGTTAAACATTTCTCCAGCTACATTGGTGGACAGAAAATCATTGTGGAAACACAACACCAGCCAGTGACCTTTCTTAACAGTGAACGCATCAGAGATGGTGTGGTGACAAACTCACGTGTTGCAACGTGGCTCATGGCGCTTCAAAGTTTTAACCTAGACATACGTTATGGTCAAAACAAGAAGTCTCATCTGGGGACGGACTTGGCAATCTGCCAGAAGTGTACACAAGATGTACCAGCCACCCAGCCGCCGGTTGAGGTAAAACCCCCAGTAACTGAAGACCCGAATCACCACTTCTTTGATGACAATATCTGCAAAGATATGACAACATTGTACGTGGATGGATCTTCATTCCTCCGCGACAAAATCTGCAGAGCAGGTGTTGGAGGGGTCCTCCTCCAAGACCAAGAGCAGATAACTTTCAGCTACAAATTAGGATCTCAGACTTCTCAGTACGCTGAGATTGCAGGAATCCTAATAGCTCTCCAGATGGTAGTAGAACGCTCCATCAAGACGCTAGTCATCTGCACTGACTCTAACTATGCTCGTTTGAGTTTCGCTTGTCACCTCGCTGTGTGGAAACAGAACGGTTTCCTAACAAGCGACAGAAAAGTGGTCAAACACAAAGAGCTTTTCATAGCGTGTGATCACTTGGTGACATCACACGACTTACAGATCTACTGGAAGAAAGTTCCAGGGCATTCTAGAGTCCCAGGCGATGACAAGCACTACAATGACATTGCAGATTCCTTAGCCAAGGAAGGAGCCGACGAAGGTCCTCTATGGTCCTTCGACCCCTCCTGGTTAATCGAGACTCTGCAAACACAACCTTCAGTCAGGGTTATGGCAGTCACACGTGCACAGGCCGCAACCAGACCTGCTGACAACGCAGTCTCTGTACGACCCGCACTGACTGACCCAGACATCATCCAACTACAGAAGTCGGATCCTGCTATCAACTCCATGATACTGTACCTGACTGATCCGAACAAAAATAGTCCGTCTAAAGACGACCTGGATTCCGATCCAGACCTTAAGGTCCTCTATCAGCTGCGCAAACAGCTAAAACTAATCAAGGGCATCTTAACTTTCGCTCATGGACCAACGTCCTCACCTGTGTTCGTGGTTCCCCATGACCAAAGGGGGGTGATGTTAGTTCATGCCCATGATCTCCCGTCCGCAGGACACAAAGGAGATAAAGCCACGCTGACGGCATTAAAACAAATTGCCTATTGGCCTGGAATGAAAAAGGATGTCAAGGACTACATTGAAGGGTGCGTGGTCTGTGGCCAGTTTCAGCCAACCAGACCACTTCACAGAGCACCACTGCAAAGCAGAGGCATTGCATTCCCATGGTCTGACCTCCAGATCGACTGGGTTGGACCACTCACTAAGAGCTCTAGAGGAAATAAATATTTTCTCACGGTAACCTGTGCATTTACCAAATGGGTAGAATGCCTACCAGCTCCTAACGACACAGCACAAACCACTGCTATGTTGTTAATGAATCATATATTCTCAAGGTTTGGACTTCCCCTTCGGGTGAACTCAGACCAAGGTACACACTTCACAGGTGAAGTGATGAAAGAACTGTGGAAGACGCTAGGCGTCAAGGCTAACTTTCATGTCGGCTACCACCCACAGGCTTCAGGCCAAGTAGAGAGAGCAAACAGAACTGTGGTGAGTATTTTGAAGAAATACGTGGCTGCAAACCACAAGGACTGGGATGTGAAACTCCCTCTGGTCCTCATGGCCATAAGAGCCACTCCACACACATCAACTGGCATCTCTCCCTTCGAGATGATGACCGGTCGACAAATGACTCTCCCTCTACACCTGTTGTACCAACCAGGCGACGCCGCCATGGCGACAGCCTACACTACACAACAATACATGAAAGATTTGAATGTACACCTCAGAAACACTTTTGCTTTCGCCCAGAAAAACCTGGAAAAATCCGCTGAAGGACGCAAGGCGTACTACGACCAGAAGGCCTCTCATAATGAACTCCAAGTGGGAGACAGAGTCTGGTACTATACGTTCGCTCCAGCAACCGGGAAAGGAGGGTCCGAGACCGGAACTCTCGCCCGCAAACTAATGCCCAGGTGGACTGGACCTCATCTGATAACAGACAAAGTGTCCTCAGTCGTCTACGAAATCAAAATCAGCAAAGGCCGCAAAGAGCCAATTGCTAAATGGGTACATCGAAATCAGATCAAACCTTACAAGGCGTTCAATGACTCCACAAAAGACAAAGATCTCACAAACTCACCGACTTCATGGGATAATAAGGTCGTCCAAACACAAGTTAGTAAATAAACTAATCAGGTTTAAACTACCGTATTTTCCACCCTATAAGTCGCATTGTCCAATTTGAACTTAGAAACGCTAAGCCTAAAACCCACAACAAAAACTAACCTTAACAACCGTTTAAATCCACGAGATTTAATTTGACCTCGGTCATAAAGTTGAGACCTGTTTTCTTGTGTGTTGCACTTTGGAATCTGACGACAAGAGTGTGTCGAAGCAGTGAAACGTTGTTTCCTTGTTGTTTAGTCATTACTGTTGTCATTAGTTGAGATATTGTTTTGGTTCTGAACACTCCCAGCCAAAAAGGTTTTGTATTAACATTGGTTAATGAATGATATGGATTTAACTATGCCAACATGCAGTTCGTTTTGTTAAATCTCAATCGTCGAAGAGTCAATGTAGTTTAAAGCTACTCAAGGTACCATAAACTACACTGGTCTCACAATTTCTAAATTGAACCGATTCGATCGTTTCTATTCTAGATTATCTATTCATTTTGATGAGTCTCGCCATAGACTTCAAAATTTATTAGGAATACCAAATCCTACGTCGTTCGTCTAAAAGACAACAGACATTTAGATCAAACTATATTTCATTTTTATTTTAGTTTAACCTAAACTAAGTAATGAATGGAGGAATAGTTTGGAATTAGAGGCCTTCGTTACAGAAGCCCTCCAAAATTTTATAGGTACAGATCCCTATATCTAATTTTACAGAATTGATCCACCCCTTAATTGGTAATTGTAGCTGATCTAAACCATGATAGCTTACATACCAGGTGCATATAGGTAAGGCTTAATGTAAAATCCCAATCATAAGCCCACCTAAAAAAACACATAATTGCATGACACATAGAACCAGAGTGGCACTGACTGGAAACCAACCAGCCAACAACCTTCGATGTGGGGACCTGCAGCTCCAACGCTTGGTCTTCAACCTTCATCCAAGGGTCGCCTCCTCTGCGTCAATCGAGGGATCCCCTCTACATGCTGATTATGAAAACAATTGTTGCTGATCAATCAACAAAACTAATCGTTGTGGAATTACTGCTGTGGAATTACCGCTGTGGATTATAAGACTTTGTTTTCCAAAGGATCACAGACTTTGTTTTCCAAGAGTTAACAGACTCAGTTTTCCAAGGGATTAAAAGCTTTTCGCAATGGGATTACCTCCGAACAGTATGGAATTTCCAAAAACTTTATGGGATTATAATTTTTGATTTTTCTTTTCCACTTGCTGGATTACTTCAAGATCAAAGACAGTTCAAGGTTTCCTTTCGTGTTGGACCCCATCCCCAAGGACTGGCGATGGCTTCCAAAAGGGGGGAGATGTAGTGGACCTACCCAGGGTCAAACTAAGGTTTTTGAACTGTTCCAGAGATGACCTTTACTGACCTCTCAGTAAAGCAAGACATTTACTACAAGATCATTCATTTAGCTGTAATCTGATAAATATAGTCACCAAAAGAGACTATTTCTATCTTTGATTTTAGGCTGATGTGATCAAAAGAATAACTTTTGTCATTTTCATGATGTGTGCTTTTAAGCTGTGTTATTCTGTAAGAGTATTACTGTGTTCACTGCTGTGTTAAAGGTGAAGTCTCGGGTCACAGAGACCGGACGGTTTTGTTTAGAAAGTCAGAAGACAGTAATCCGTTGTTTTTCATGAAAGGGCTCCAGCTTGCTGTGTCTTTTCCTAAACAAATCTCTCTCTGCTGCTGGCTGTAACCTTGGGTCTGATAAGGCAAGTGAACTCCTCTCTAAGTCTCTTTTTAAGTTCTAACTGGGCGGAAACGCTTCAGAGTTTGCTGGGAGCTTCGAAAGAGATGTGAACCTTCCCAAAGGGCTGTGGTACGCTTGGTCAAGAGCTAACGACCTTCGTCATCCAGCTGGGACTGATAACTTGCTGTTATGAGTCCACTTCGAATGAGCGTAAGCTCAAACTTTGTTATTCCTTCCTGGAATAATTTATCTTGAGCCAAAAAACCACGATTGCCACGGCTTCTGCCGACGAAAGCGAGTATCACCGACACCGACAAGGTAAACACGCGTGGAGTCCAGCTTGGACTTGCGGGACCGACGACTCGTCAGTCTAAAGCTGATCACAGTTCTTTACCAGAACCAAGGCGGACGTCTTAAGGTAAAGGAGCAGCTGTTTGCTTGCTGGAGGTGTGATGATATCTTAGCTGGACGCGTACGGAAGAGTGTCATCTGGTTTCATAAATGCAAGATAAACTTCCTCTCTTAACCTCCCAATTCTTCTTAAATCTTTCCTCCTACTCTTTCCCCTCTCAATCTAAGCTGGAAACTAATTAAGTTTAAAGAGCCCTCAGACTAAATATGTTTAACATCTAGTATTGAAGTCTGTTGTGTTAAATTTAAGTGTGCTGACGTATTAATTTGAAAGAAAGTGAAATCATGTCAATCAAGTGTAATGGTGTTAATTTAGTTGATTCATTTTAAATAAATGATAGTGTCTCTTTGACATATCAAGCTAAGTTAACGTGTCCATTGTCACTCTATAGCTCTGTTTATTTATCCATCATAAAGATCACAGAAATATTGGGTAAACTGAAAAAGAAAAGAATCCGTGAATTTACTATTCAATCTGAATAAGTAAATTAATTAAGGTAAAGAGGTCAGTATTAATATTGACCTCCTCTTAATCCTTTACACTGCTAACAGTACTCCATAATACTAACAGGACCACCCTGCTAACAGCAGCATGCTGCTAACAAAACCACACTGTTAACAGTAGTGATAACAGTACCACACTGCTAAAACCACACTGTGAACAGTAATATCATGGTGCTAACAGGATCATGTTGCTAAAGGCCGAGATACAGTGAAGCAGACTCCGTATACGCGCGTATATGCCCGTATACGCGCGTATACGGAGCCTCTGCTACAGCTCGGCTGATGTTCTCGCGTAGATTCTCGTGTTTTCGCTCCAAATTCTACGTCATTTCCTCCGTACCGTCACTTCCGATCGTCACTTCCGGTAGTTTTTCGCTCCAAACACTCGCGTTCTCCTTGTTGTAATATGAGCAGCTGAGCACGGAGTGCTTTTCCTGCAGCCCACAGCCCACCACAGCCCACCAGGGAATATATAAAACATCGCGCACCCAGGTAGGACCTGAATTCATTCATTTCATTCATCGAGTGAACGGAGGAAGAAGCGGTTACTTGACTTTAGGCAAAAAAACAAAAGAAAAGGCCCGATCAGCGATAAAAAAGAGGAATTTATTTCATTTGTGTAACATACAAAACAGTCCGGAGCCGGGGAAGTTTAGGTCAGACACCGCGCATCGCGTATGCGAATCGCGTATGCGTAGTAAAAAAATACCTTTGCGCGTACTTGCCCTGAGGGGCTACGCGGGGCTACGCTGCGTACGGGGCATACGTACGCTGCGTATTGGCGTATCGTGAGGACGCGCGAGTGTATCTCGCCCTTAAGAACCTCACTGCCAACAGAACCACTCTGCTAATTGGACCATGTTGCTGTAGATGTATTTCTTTTGCAATTTTGGCACCTTGTATTTGTATTTTTGATGCATGCTTTGGTAGTTCTTGTTGTTGTTTTTTGTCAAGTAGAGTCTGTTCTGAGCATTTGACTGCATTGTTGACCTTAAACCTAAACAAGTAGCATACAGTTTACTTCAATGACTGGGGTGGTGGCAAGGCCTCCATTGCCACCCCCACCCCCAGCTCCATCTGGCAGAAGATAAAATGTCTTCCTCCACTCTCCAGGATCTGCCACTCTGTGTTGTCTTGGACAATACAGAACTCTACTCCATCTCTACAAAGATCGTCTGAATCTGAAGAGATTAATCAGAGCTTTACATCACATTCATACACTGATGGGACACACATCAGAGGAAACGAGGGGCTCAGTGTATTGCCCAGGGGCACTTCAACATGTGACTGCTGGTGGACTCAAACCCCCAACCCTTGCATTGGTGAACAACTGCTCTAACCACTCAGCCACAGCTGTCCTCCAATATTATGATTTTAATGACTCAAAAGAAATAACACTTGAGATTATTGGTGTACACCGTACAAAGCTGCAAAGTCAATACCTGTGAATGTTTTCATGGAATCTGAGCAGCTTCCGTTTGACAACACCAGTAGCTAAGTGCAGGCAGTGATCTGGGAAGGGTTATATGATCCAGTGAGTCACTACAAGAAGTCGCTGACAGGAAAGGTGGAATCATTTGCCATAATGTAAGTCTGAGCTGGAAGTGGCTGCACACAGATGAGTGCATTACAGTATCTGATGTGAGGATGTAGCCGCCTCCACCCACAACCATCAAAAGCCAGGGAGCATACACAACCATAATAAATTCATCAGAAGCCTAGATCTGCTCCTAATAAGGGTTGACTGAAAATAGTCATGAAAGGTGCTACTGACTTCTACACCATGAGCCTTACAGTAAAAGTTGAGAGATTTTATTTATTATTCTTTTTGTAAAAAACATGATCATGTTGTGAGTGAGCAGGATGGAAAGTGGTGGATGTTCTTTCTTTCATGGAGAGCAGAACTGACTGAACCAGCTGGGCCAAGTCCCTCCTACTGTTTTGTGTGTCACACAGAGAACAACACACACCCAACTAGTGAAAATGTATTTTCGATCAAACTATGCAAACTCATGCCATATCACATGATTCCAAACTCAAGAGGCTGTGTTGTGAAGGACTCTTGGTTACAACATCAAACTCAATCTCAATGTCTGTCAAATCCACTCAGAGAAGTTGGTTAATTTTAATTTGAGTTGTTATGGCCTGGGCCTGAGGCTACTGCCTATAGTCATACTACTGTTTACATTCACTGTTTACATTTATTACTACTGTTACATTCACTGTTTACATTTATTACTACTGTTTACATTCTACTGTTTACATTTATTACTACTGTTTACATTTATTACTACTGTTTACATTTATTACTACTGTTTACATTTATTACTACTGTTTACATTTATTACTACTGTTTACATTTACACTACTTTTATATCTACACTACTGCTGATACATATACAGTATTCTCTGACTAGCCTTATTTAAGGATGCCCAATGTGCCTTACTGCATATGCCACTTTGCCTCTATACCAACATCAACTACCTCATACATATACTGTGTACATTAACTCATATGCTGCTTTGCCACTCTTTGCAAATGTCAATGCTAGAACCTTCAGTTTATTTTATAGATATACTTTTTATACTTTTTATACTACTATGCAAAAACTCAGGACAGTATTACACTTTTATTATTTCATTTTATGCTTATGTTCATTAAATGTTTAGTGTTTTAGTGTTGGTGTAAATTTTCATACTTTTATACTACTATGCAAAAACTCAGGACAGTGTTACACTTTTACTATTTTATGCTTATGTTTATTAAATGTTTCAGTGTTTTAGTGTTTAAATGGTTACTGTTGCACCGAGGGACTGAGAGAAAAGCAATTTCAATCCTGTGTATGTCCTGTACATATTGCAGTTCTGACAATAAAGTTGACTTTGACTTTGACATATTGGATTCATTCTAAAATCTAAAAAAAAATTAAGTCAGGTCCTCTGGATGGGTTCAAAAAACAAAAAAAGTAGACAATTTTTGTTGAATATCTATTGAGTATCAAGTATA
>JBBPBX010060411.1:0-10871 GCA_038048925.1 Garcialebias charrua
CCTCGATGCCGTCGAACGTCGTCGAGACAACCTCGATGCCGTCGAACGTCGTCGAGACATCCCCGATGCCGTCGAGACATCCTGATGCCGTCGAGACATCCCCGATGCCGTCGAGACATCCCCGATGCCGTCGAGACATCCCCGATGCCGTCGAGCGTCGAGACATCCCCGATGCCGTCGAGCGTCGAGACATCCCCGATGTCGTCGAGCGTTGAGACGTCGAGCATTGAGACATCCTCGTTGAGAAGTCGAGTCTGCAGGCGAGGAGACCACCGTCGAGTCTGCAGGCGAGGAGACCACCGTCGAGTCTGCAGACGAGGAGACCACCGTCGAGTCTGCAGGCGAGGAGACCACCGTCGAGTCTGCAGGCGAGGAGACCACCGTCGAGTCTGCAGGCGAGACGTCGTCGGCTTTGTCGAGCGACGAGATGTCGTCGGCTTCATCGAGCGACGAGACGTCGTCGGCTTCGTCGAGCGGCGAGACGTCGTCGGCTTCATCGAGCAGTGGCACAGAGTCAGGCGCCAGTCTGGGTGCCGGCGTGGGAGCCGGTCCTTGAGGTACAGCACCATCTGTAGAAGCTGGGGAAACGATGCCCTCTGTGGAAGCTGGAGACACTGTGGGAACTGTGGAAACTACACCCTCTGTAGATACTGGAGCCGCAGGCTCAAGACCGGCTGCAGGCTCAGGACCGGCTGCGGACGAATCAGCCACGTGGACTGAGGCTGGGTCAGCAGGACCTCTGTCGTCGACGGCGGCGGCGCGGTCCAGGACCAGACGGTGAGGGCGAAGCAGAACAGGCAGGTAAAAAAACAAAAACATACTGAAACCGAGTCTATGGTGTCTGAATGGTTGAGATCTGGGTCTATGGGTTCAAAACGGGTTGGTGTAGGAGGACTGACAGCACCGGATCGGACGAGAGGCCCCAACCACTCGGCTACTGCCAGCGCTGCATCCAGGATCTCCCCCATACCAGGTGTACCACATAGTTCAGGTAGACGGAGACATACATCAAGCAGTCTGTTTGTGGCAACCCACCTCTCCCACAGGTTGTAGGAGCCTGAGTCCACAAACCACCGGACAGGTTCACAGAGCTGCTTAAATTCCTCCTCAGACAGCCTGGAGAGGAAGCACTTGTCTGCTGGGTTCAAAGAGGGTCGCGTCATACTGTCAGGGTTTACAAGCAGGTCAGAACCCAAATGCAGACAAGAACTCTCCCAGGGAGCCAGGAGTTACAAAGAATATATATTTAATGATAACAAATCATAAGGCTGACAGTGCAGCAAACTCACTCTTATGAGAAAGGAGCAAAAACAGGAGACATCAGGGGAGACCCAACGATGACGCGACACTGATAACACATAGGAAATGACTTATATACACATGACTAATGAGACAACACCTTTGAGGACACAGGTGAAAACCATAAGAGGAAATGAGGAACTGACAGACCAGAAAAACCAGGGAGAGCAGGAACAGAGACACAACACCAGGTGGAGGCAAACATTACAGAACACAGAAACTGAGAGAAGGGAACTTACAACACAAGGTGGACTAAACATTAAACAAATAAACAAAACAAAGGGAACACATAACACAAGGTGGGCTGTGTAACCACAATCCTCACAACTTTTGTGCGGTTTAATTTCACTGATGTGTCAGAAAAGAAGATTCTCAATTAACAAGTACAGTATAATGAAATAAAAAGCAGTGGCTGCAATGCAAAAATACTGGACATGTCAGGAAGTAAAAGTGAATGAAAATGATTTAATAGGATCCTAAAAGCTTTAAATCCTGTTGTTTCTTACATCTGTAAAGAAGGGAGGATCTGGAATGACCGGACCAAAAGGAGGAACATCTTCTCTGGCTGTAACAGACACCTGGGAGGTAGAGAGAAAACAATGACCCGAGTGCACAAGTTCAAATTTTAACAAAAATGTTGAAACTAAAGTAATGTTGGACCTGTTTTACATCCGGTCTCAGAAAAAATGTAAAATATACAACAAAAATAATGAATTACACGTGAACATAAGTTTTATTGTGAACCTGCTTGGCAATATTGTATCAGTTGGTCACACAATAGAAAAGTACCATATTTTTCAGACTATAAGGCGCACCGGATTATAAGGCACATTAAGCAAAACAAATCAGTCAGATAAGCCAAACTTTATTCAACTTATTCATAATAACCACATAAAATCAGTTTGAGGTTAGTAAGCACAACCAGAATTCATACATAAAGTGCACTGGATTATAAGGCTCACTGTCGACTTTTGATTAAAAAAAAAAACATTTTAAGTGCACCTTATAGTCTGGAAACTATCATAAATAAAAATTCTAGGCATTATTTTTGCATTTATGCATGTGTGTCTGTGTCTGTCTGTTAGCAAAATATTTAATTAACCATGATATAAATTCAATGAAACTTGCTGAAAGTAATTACTGAATGCACATCTATGTCTTTTCTGTTTTGAGATGTTTATTTCTTGTGATGTTTAATTTCTGTTTTCTGTGTATTTTTCATTACATCCCTGTGTTTTCCTGCTACCAGTGGTGGGCACAGCTAACCAAAAAAAAAAAAGCATGCTTTGCTAACCCATATTTCACTAACTACGAAATTAGCTTTGCTAACGCTAAACAGGATAAAAAAAGTTAGCAGAAGCTAATGCTATGCCTCTAACTGCTAAGATGAATGTCACTCAATCTGAGTCACACATCTTCGTCTTCTTCCAGCTGAAGACGTTGACCAGTCACGTCTTGTCTCGTGCACACATAGTAAGCAAATAGCACGCCTCACGGACTCTTCGAGAAACGCTACAACTGACAGGAACAAGCTTGTGAATTTTGTTAGTGGAATTAAAGTTGGCAAAACCTAAATTAGCTGAAGTTAATTTTGCTAATGGTTTCCAAAGTGGGCGGCACAGTGGCTCAGTTGGTAGAGCTGTTGCCTCTGAGCGAGAAGGTAGCAAACTTACATAAACCAGGAAATGAACATGAGGAGCAGAACAGGCATCACAGGGAACAGGACAGGACAGGACATCACCAGTGGACAGATAACAATACCAGGACAAGGACTAACACAGAGACACAGACTTATGTACTGGAAACACCAATTAGACCAAGGGATGACACTTGTGAGTAATCACAGATGCCAGAGAAAGAGGATGCTAGACATGTCCACAACACAAGATGGGGCTGGATGCTAGAGAAACCCAAACCCTATAAAGAGAAAGAGAGGATCGGGGGAACACAGACATAAACACGACACCAGGGACAAAACTACAACTCCTACATTCACTTTTTGGTACTTTATGTTGTACCCTTATTGCATGCTTTAGTATTACTTGTTTTATTTTGTTTTGTTTTTAGCGAGTCACATCGGTTCTTCTTATCCTGAACATTTCATTGCACTGTTGACTTTGTGTTAACCTGCATGACAAATAAACAGCATAACATTTTTAATGTGAACACCCTCTTGTTTGTCTGCCCTCTCTGCATTCCTGGATCCATCGCTTGAAAAACTGTTATACAAATATATGCACATATATGTGCAAATATATCTGTAATATTATTTTTGCAAGCTTAAATACATTTTGTCTGCTGGTTCATACATACTGTATACACATACCCACACACACAGACATGAGTGTTATGTCCTGTAAATACAGTTTAGAAATGAGTAAATGACTTGTCAGCTTGTCCTCATAAAAAGGATGAGCATCACTCACCTTGTAGGCCACCCCATCTGCCTCCTCCTCCCTCTGAACCCGTCGCACCACCAAAAAACAGTGCAGGAAGTGGGACTTGATAACGTCACATAAAAAGGGAGTTTGGCCCTCCTGGTACACCAAAGCTACTATGTCATTCCCAATGTGTCGTTTTCTTTGTAACTGAGGAAGTGGGGGAAAGGAGAAGTTACTGCCTGTCTCAGTTCAAGAAACATTTGTTTTCAAGAGAAACTGTCTGGAAATCATTTTATGAATCATCATCAGCACAGATGGTGAAACAGCTCTGACCTGCTGCGGGTCACCCTCGGTGTAAGGCAGCTTAGTTACAACATGAAACATGACTTCTCTCCCATGAAAGGAAGTGAAGACCGCTTCACTTCCTGTCTGGCCATGACACACATCCAGTCCTCCTCTAAAGCTGTAAATAAATCAAAAAGTTACCTAGTGAAACCCAACGTCAGCAGAAAAACTCAAAAAGATGCAAGCAGCTGATAAAATTAAAAGTCAAGCGTTTTAAGTTGCAGAATCTTTAAAAAATAAATAAATACAGTACACACTATCACACTTTCATGTCAGTTTAGGAACTTGTGAAATCTGTGGTTTAGAAATTCTACTTTATTAAACCACATGTTCAATAAAGATATACAACAATAATTATTACCAGGATCTAATTGATATTATAACTCTTACTTTGAGGAAAATATAAATATATAGCAAGCAGCGACTCATCATCACCCGTTGTTAAATAAAAGGCAAAATATATGCATTAATTATATTGATTTTGTGTGTGTTTGTCAGTTTGTAAGCAAAATATCTCAAGAACAACTGTTCAAATTTTAATGAATCGCTCCTCAAAGAGATAATTGGATGCTCATCTACAGTGGATTAACTTGTGAAGTCAACTCAGTTTACCATGGCTGCCACAGCTGACTTTAAAAAACAAAACTGATGTCGCTCACTCAGTTTTATAGATATCAAATTAAAATTTGCCACAGTAGTTGCTGAGCACTACACATTGTGCATGTTAAAATTTGGCATTAACTTATGGTGTCTGCCCTCAGTGCCCTGTTTGTCTGTTAGCAAAATATATCACAATGAATCATTCAGAAAGTGACATTTGGACATACATCAACTGATTAACATCATGAGTCAGTTTGATTCAAGATGGCCGCACAACTAACACATAAATGGCTAAAACTCTGGTTGTTTTTTGTTTTGTTTTTACAGATATTGAGCTAAAATTTAGTGAGATAGTACAAAGTATCTGAGAGCAAGCACATCACACGACGCCTCACTTTATGGGTGACATCACCTTAAAGTTTATCCTCAAGGTTTTACCATCACGGCAGCGGGCGACATGCTTGGAGTAATAAGAACCAGGGAGATGATGGGTTCATTCTTTGTTCAAAGTTGTCCCTTTAGTTTCTCTCACCCCAGTATTACTCACCCACTAATGATTGTTTTAGGTAGTGCTTGAATATAAAAATCTGGGCGTAATTTTGCAAATTACTGTTACCCTGTGAATCCATGCAGCTGAACCGTTTCTCCCAGAATCGACAGGAAGTCCTTGAACTGCTCACTTTCCTCTTTGTTGCTCAGAACGTCCTCCTCTGTGAGCTACAGAGAGAGGATCTGATAAAACGTCCCATTTAGGCAGCATTTATAGGTCAATGTACATGTATACATACTGTATATGAAGAAATGTGGCCTTACCTGCCCCTCCTTTTGGTATAAAACACCAAACTTAAAATGAGAAGAAACTCGGTGCTCATCAAATGTTGTTATGATGTCTGGAGCCTGAGGGATGGAGGAGACTTGGTTTAGTTCAGAATAAATCATCTGTTTCCAAACTGGACAAATGCCCATAAATGTAAACTCGTGGGATCAGGGTTGTGTTTTGAAATTCAGATCTCAAGGTTTTTGTATTAAACATGCCAAGTCACACATTGAGCCATAACTTCTAACACTTTTTAATATTAAAAAACATTTTCTCTGGTTATTTCAGAGCATTACCTTGAGGTAGCTGACCACGTCAAACCTTGAGACAGTCACTTTGTCACAGAGCATCTAAAATAAATACAATTTAAAAAACTCATTGAGATCGAGAATGAGTTTTTGTAAGAAACAGAACATTTTCTCGCATGCAGAATTAGTTTTTACAAACCATCTATGTGAGTGTTTTACTCTTGTAATATCCTGCTGTCCTCTAAAGCATACAGTATTTTTTATGCTCTATTTGATTCATATAAAAACTAATTACGTGTTAATTAATTCTGACACAAAAAAATCATTATTCAAAATGGCTGACACAGTGAGCAAAGTATCCTGATGATCTACAATAAGTCACTTAATTTATGCAAATACATGATGATTTAAACACATTTCTTATTTTTTAAAGGCATGCTCCTGATGCTGTTCATGTCAAAGATTCCTATTAAGATGGTCTGATGTTGAAAATGAGCTGTTTGGGTCAAATATTTTAAACATTTTGTGCAATCTCATGCAATTCTGAGTATGTTATGGGTGACTCTCAGCTACTACCACAACCAAACTTTAATTGAAAGTCTGTAAAAATTTACAGTTTTAGATAATTTTGTGTTGCTTAATGTAGATTAGCCATGGCAACAACTTTAAATCAAACGGACTTAAAAGTTTATTTGTTGTTTATTTGATGTTCAGCCAGTGATTACTTACACGTTTCATTAAAATCCATCTAGAGATTCATGAGATATTTTGCTAACAACCAAAAAAAGTTATATTTTAGTTCTTAGGATGTGAGTTTTGATTGACTCTCAGCTACTGCCACACTAAATTTAAGCGCAATATTTGTAAAATTCATGGAATTATCACAATTTTTGTTGTGCTTTTGGGTCGATAAGGTGACCTAACATTTCAGTGCTTAATTAAACAAACACTTCCTTTGTGAAACAAGTATTCTTAGTGTTAATACATGGTATCATTATTTAGTTGTATTTACTCTTCGTTCACCTGAATATTTATTCATCACATGTACCACATGCGGTGCAAATGACAATAAAACTCTCTGACTCTGATAATAAAAGAGGCATACAGATTTTTTAAAATTTTAATGAAATTAAAATAAGATTGCAAAAACAGCTAGATTATAAGGTGAATGTAGAAAACTAAAACCAGGAACTTTAGCAAAATATGTGAGATCACTGGTCAGGGAAAGTTCTGCAAACGGTTGGAACCTTCTTCAGTCTCACACGGCCTGACTGTGTCTTTGTGAAGTGCCCTCTCTCAAAATGTGCCTGTAGAGTGATACTAGTTTATTTCCTTGCACATTTCTTTGACAGTTAAACATTTTGAGCCCTGATTCAGAATGTTTTGTGTGCAGATTAAATTTACATTACTCACTTTGTGTTGTTGGGATGATTATGTAATTAATAAACAGTATAAATAGTAGTGAAGTAGGCCTACTTCATTAAAGCTTGTTTTACAGACATATTTTATAATAAATTGTTTGGTAATTTATTTTTGCACAATTAACACTTATTTTGTCACCTGTTATGATTTTAACTAGAAACTGTTTCATTTAAATTAACATTTTAATCAGTGAATTACAATTTTACAACAGTCAGGTCAGGCTACAAGCACAATCAACTCTGTCATCCAGGTACTCGGTTGCTAATTTTAAAAAAATTGAACAACTATCTAATGTGCAGAAATGAAGACTTCATCCCAGATGATCTGGTAAACTGGAGCAGATACTGCTGGCATGAAGGACAAGGTGGAGAATTATCATGCAGAGAACATCAGAAATAGCTTACTAGGTGTTACTCTGTTTTTAATTTAAAAAAATGTTTTATGTGTAACATAAAACACTGTTGACATGGCTATACTGGTCATTGTATTGTATAGTAGACATGTATTTTCTAATGTGTTTACAGTCTCGTTTCACTGTAATGATAAAAGCATCTGCCACGTCTAAAAATGCTTTAATAAAACGCATAGTCAGTGAAATAATCAGTAATCATTTAAGTAATCAGTTTGTTACTGCTCAATAATTACTGAAAGACGCTGGACAAAGTAAGAAAAGTCTATTTTTGTGTTCTGTTGCGCCAGTAGCTGCTCAAACTGACTGGCAGCGATGAGCTGCTTGTAACTACTGGGAGCTGCATGAACCACGTGACCGCCTAGCGGCGAGTACAAAGAGTGTCACAACTCTCACTATATACGGCTCTCTGGTCCCAACCAGCCACAGCTGACCTGCTGTCTATCTTTTAATAAATGAATGTAGTTGTGTAAGGAGTTCTTGTAGTGATGACCTGCTATTTTAGTTTTTTTTTCTCCTGGTTTTGTTAGTTGAGGTCAGGTAAGAGACTTGTATTTTGGTTGCTTTTGATTTGTTAGATAAGTGATAAAAATAAGAAGAAAAAAAGTTTTTGTTTGTTATTTTGGCCTGAGGCTCAGCCTGAAGTCTGGTAAGACTCATCTGCTAAAAAAAAAAAAATCACCTTGTAAATAAACTGTTAACTTTTTCATCTGACTCCGTGGCTGCTTGAGGTGTGCAGGGTGTGGAAACACACACATCTAATTACAGCCTGAATGCAGCGAGCCGTNATATATATATATATATATATATATATATATATATACAAGCCCAAAACCAGAAAAGTTGGCACGTTGTGCAAATCGCAAATAAAAACAGAATACAATGACTTGCAAATCTTTTTCAACCCATATTCAACTGAATAGAATGCAAAGACAATATATTTAATGTTCGAACGGAGAAACTTTATTTTGTTTTGCAAATAACCATTAACTTAGAATTCAATGGCAGCAACACATTGCAAAAAAGTTGGCACAGGGACATATTTACCACTGTGTTACATCGCCTTTCCTTTTAACAACACTCAGTAAACGTTTGGGAACTGAGGAGACCAATTTTTGAAGCTTTTCAGGTGGAATTCTTCCCCATTCTTGCTTGATGTACAGCTTAAGTTGTTCAACAGTCCGGGGTCTCCGTTGTCGTATTTTACGTTTCATAATGCGCCACACATTTTCAATGGGGGACAGGTCTGGACTGCAGGCAGGCCAGGGGAGGACCCGCACTCTTTTGCTACGAAGCCACGCTGTTGTAACACGTGCAGAATGTGGCTTGGCATTGTCTTGCTGAAATAAGCTGGGGCGTCCATGAAAAAGACGTCGCTTGGATGGCAGCATATGTTGCTCCAAAACCTGTATGTACCTTTCAGCATTAATGGTGCCTTCACAGATGTGTAAGTTACCCATGCCTTGGGCACTAATGCACCCCCATACCATCACAGATGCTGGCTTTTGAACTTTGCGCCTATAACAGTCCTGATGGTTCTTTTCCTCTTTGGTCCGTAAGACACGACGTCCACAGTTTCCAAAGACAATTTGAAATGTGGACTCATCAGACCACAGAACACTTTTCCACTTTGCATCAGTCCATCTCAGATGAGCTCGGGCCCAGCAAAGCCGGCGGCGTTTCTGGATCTTGTTGATGAATGGCTTTTGCTTTGCATAGTAGAGCTTTAACTTGCACTTACAGATGTAGCGACGAACTGTAGTTACTGACAGTGGTTTTCTGAAGTATTCCTGAGCCCATGTGGTGATATCTTTTACACACTGATGTCGGTTTTTGATGCAGTACCGCCTGAGGGATCGAAGGTCACGGGCATTCAATGTTGGTTTTCGGCCTTGCCCCTTACGTGTAGTGATTTCTCCAGATTCTCTGAACCTTTTGATGATATTACGGACCGTAGATGGTGAAATTCCTAAATTCCTTGCAATAGCTCGTTGAGAAAAGTTGTTCTTGAACTGTTCGACAATTTGCCCACGCATTTGTTCACAGAGTGGTGACCCTCGCCCCATCCTTCTATGTGGATGACTGAGCATGTCAAGGAAGCTGCTTTTATACCCAATCATGGCACCCACCTGTTCCCAATTTGCATGTTCACCTGTGGGATATTCCAAATAAGTGTTTGATGAGCATTCCTCAAATTTCTCTGTCTTCTTTGTCACTTGTGCCAGCTTTTTTGAAACATGTTGCAGGCATCAAATTCCAAATGAGCTAATAATTGCAAAAAATAACAAAGTTTACCAGTTCGAACGTTAAGTATGTGGTCTTTGCAGTGTGTTCAATTGAATATAGGTTGAAAAAGATTTGCAAGTCATTGTATTCTGTTTTTATTTGCGATTTCCACAACGTGCCAACTTTTCTGGTTTTGGGCTTGTATATATATATATATATATATATATATATATATATATATATATATATACATATATATATATTCAATTTCATAGCACCATAAAGGTTTACTGACTTATGAAAAAGTAGACTTTTGTATAATTATTCATAAAACATGGCTAAGTATAACAAGGTTAATGTTTTCATGCTTCTGAGGCTTTTCTTTATGATCAATAACAATTTAAAACTCCTTCTCCACCCAAATTAATATACTTTTGTCTTTCTCCAAAATATTGTTTACATTGTTATTGCAAGTTTAAAAAAGAAAATAGAAAGAAACATAAAACAATGTACCGGTACAGTATGTAAAAGTTTGGACACCCCTGCTTTAGATTTATCGCCTCTTTCTCCATTCTTGAACAATCCAGAATTCACAGAAAAAGACAAAGTTTTCTCATTTTAACAGTAAAACATTCAAAATACAAGAGTGCTTAAAGTTTCAGATTGTCCCTTTGCAAAAGCTGCAATTTAAACAACTGATGGGCTGCTCAGATCACTCAGATTTCACACGAGAGCAACAATGTACCGTCTACAAAAAGCAACAAAACACAGTGATGGCGCCGCAGTATTTATCAAACAGAACAGATTAAAAACCTTAGTATCACCCGCAGCCGATTTTCTTCATCCTCCAAACACACAGAGAGAACCAGAGGCCCCAACGATGGATCCATGGCTGTGAACGAGTGGTGATACTGGAGAAGACGATAAAACGTGAACGCCGCTCTGTAAAAGTCGACGCCTGTATCTTCAGTCTCTGGGTACCAGTACTCACTCTTGAGCGGAAGAGCTCGTGGTAGACTTTGGCCTCTCCATCTCTCTCCATGATGTCGTAGCTCTCCGGCTCGAGGTGGGAGGAGGTGGGGCTCATATCCAGGGGCTTCTGCAGAGGGGGGTCGATCCAGAAG
>JBBPBX010060411.1:11397-21452 GCA_038048925.1 Garcialebias charrua
ACAAAAAAAAGAAAATATAAAATGAAAGGCAGCAGAAAGAAGAAACTATCTTATTATATCTGCCCCTTTTCCAAACAATCTATTCAAAGAATAATCTATAAGTAACAAAAAATGAGTAACTCATCTCAATTTTCAAATTTCAACATATTACACATTAAAGTACTTCATCTTTTAACAAAATGTGTCTGAATATTTAAGGGTAGTACATTGTTATGACATTTATACATCACCATTAAAATAAGGTAATCTACTAATGGAACTTCAGTAATTTCAACTCAAAAAATAATATACTAGATGGATGACAGTAATGTTTTCTGGCAATAATTATATTACTGATCTGCGTTCTCTTCAAGGCAAATCTTCTTATGAGATGGATGAGTCAAATCCCGACTGGGCTCCAACACTGCACTTGGGACACTCCGAGGTGAAAGTGTCAACATCAGACCGACATGCTCGTCGATTAAAGAGACGTTACAGCAGAGCACAAGGGGAAGATGAAGGCCAGGAAGTGATGGAAAGGCAAAATCAACAAGCAGTGGAGGCTGCAGGAGATGTGCAACAACCAGTGGTGGAGGCAGCAGGAGATGATCATCAGCAGGTGATGGAGGCAGCAGAAGATGATCACCAACAGGTGATGGAGGCAGCAGAAGATGATCACCAACAGGTGGTGGAGGCTGCTGGAAATGAGCACCAACAAGTGGTAGTGGCAGCAGAAGATGAGCACACACAGCTTGTGGAGGCTGCTGGAGAGGAGCATGAGCAAGTTGTGGAGTCTGCGGTGGAAACCCCACGAGAGGACATCACTGTTGCTGCAGATGGGGAGGAGGAAGATGAACCAGCAGCAAAAAGGCTACAAACAGAATGTGTGCTGCAGTTTAGTGTGAGAAAAAAAATTGCTGCACTCCTTGTTTTGAAATATTTTTACAGTTGAATAATAACATAAGTGGTTGTTTTTTCTCATTTAATAAAAATTAATGTGGTAAACATTCATGAAACATTTGATTCAGCACTAACATGTAAACATGATGAAATTGATCACATTTTAAAGTAAACATTTGATGTATTAACATATTTCATTAACAGGGATTAACCCTGTCCAAATAAAAGTTGAATGAATTTCAGGTAAGAAATAAACTTGTAATGAAACAGATCCATTTTGAAGTAAACATTTGATGTAATTAAACATTTCCAGTAAATGTGATGAACGTGTGAGTTAATACATTTTATAGAAAACACACAAAAATGTGCAAATATAAGTCAACAGCATGTTTTACATAATTATGTCTCCCTTGAAGTACAAGCTCTGAGAAATATCTTTAGGAAGCTTCATGCTTTCTGTAGACGTCCAGCCATGTCTGTGTGGTCCACACAAGGTCACAGTGGTTTGATTATGCACCTGTGCAGAGTGGGTGATGCTTCTGCAGGTAAACTTCATCTCTTCCCTCCAGCTGCTGGATGCTGCATGTCTTGTATCTGTGAGGGAACTTTCTCCAGGCAGCAGCGATCACACGTGAGTCCATCAGAAGATGCTCCAAGTTCAGGAGTTGGTGTTTATGATGAAACCACATGCTTTAACTTTAAGATTTTTTTTTACTGCTAGCTGTATTTTAATGGACCTTACCAAGCTCCACCCAGAAACGCCCCCTAAGCTCCAACATGGCTGCCCGTCTCCCAAGCGCAGCTTTGGTGTCGATGGAAAACATGGCGTCGACTGACTGCAGGGTATTTTTGAGTCGAATAGTGTATCATTTCTGCCAGATTCCAACAAAATATCAGCCATGACAATGGACAGGGGAACCAACAAGTTCATGTTATTTTTTTTGGACGTTATCAAGTTGTTTGATCCACGCGATGCCTCCAAACAGCGTGCGCGTCACCGCTAATGCTACCGTCTGATGGGGAAAACATCAGCTCCTCACACGCTCAGGCTCAGCATTATTACAGCTGTGGACAGGATCACTGATGCCTATTGTCCTGCAAGGCTGGGTAAGTCAGGCATTCATGGTTTTGAGGGTTACTTTTGAAATCAGCGATTTCTATTGTTGGCAAAAGTTTGTGTGCCTTGGTCGCAAAGCTAATGCTAACTGTAATCTCCATTCATTCCTTAAGTGGTTGGTTAGCCGTTGCTGCTTTAGCTGCTAAACACGCCGACAGCGACTTTTGTGAGGGCTAACGAGCTCAGCCGTCCGGTGTGTTAGTTAAAATCCAGCCTTCGTGTCACGATTTTGTGCAGTTTTAGGTGAAATCGACAGTAGAGCTCGTTGTGTTAGCTAGCTCATGTGGAGTTAGCAGAGCTGTTTCTTCCCAACTTCCAGGACGTTCAGTGAACTGTGGCTTTCTCTCATCGTGACCGCGTGTTGTTAACTAGCAGGTTTCAAAAGCAGGTCAACCCTTCTCTGCTGGTGAAAGAAATAATTGTTCAGTTTTGTGGTCGTGCACAAGCTTTGATCCAAGCAAGGCATTCAGTTTCACATATAGGGAAACGGTGAATTTTACTTCCACAAATACGGTCAGGGTACCTGACATCTCCTGTACAGATACCCCACTGACGGTGGAGGAGCATTTTTCCAGCCCTGACGCAGAAAAATTCTGCACGTATGCTAGCTAGCAATGTAAGTAGCATGTGGTGCCGGTCTCACAAACGCTACCGTAGCGTTTGTTTTGTGAGACCGGCACGCACGTGGAAGCTGCGCTGTGACGTGTTATGGGCATTAGCCAATGAAACGCGGCCCTGTGGGCGGAGCTTGGTAAGGTCCATGTAGGTGTTTTGATGATTCACACACTATTTTATTTCTGTGTGTAGACACACTGTTACTCAGCATGACCCACGGTGTTCTGGTGGCTCAGAGTCAGAGCAGAACCTGTGAACACAATTAAAATGGTGAATGAAAAGACAATCTATAATATATATATATGCATCTTAATACATATACTGTATACTGTAGAGTGATTATAGTAATCTAATCAAGATTTGAACATGTTATTAGACATGCTCAAGTCATTAAAAATAAGGTAATTTTCAACTTGGACCTTTGTAATTTAGTTAAAAAACATACTTTAAAAATCAAGTGTTCTCAGTTTTTAATACTCATAGCATACAGAAGGTTGTTTGATTCTGAAAGAAATGTAAATTAATAATTTATGTACAATTAAGGAGCCAAAAACAACGTACCTTCAACGTATTTACAATCTGGGGGCTTTAAAAATGTCCAAATCATCTACCCAGCTGTTCATAGATTGGACCAGCTCTCCCAGTGATTTGTAATTATAAAAAAAATTATTTGTGGTGTAAACACTGACACAGACCAGGTCTGCTAAAATGACTGGGAATGTCAGTGGAGGTAAGTATTACTCGGGTCTTTTCCTTTTTTCTGACCAGTAAAAATGGCGGACGAGACGTGAACGCCCCCGACACGCCCCCTCACGGTCACATGCGCTCCAAAGCTCTATAGAGAACAGATTCTTGCTGGAGGCGTGGCCTCTGTTGAGGAACAAAACCATTGGATCTTAGAAAAATTTTGAACAGGGAAAAGCATTCTGCTCCCTCCCCCTCAGAGCCATATATGGCTGCTCCCCCGTGGTCTGCTGAATTTGACATGTGCTCCGCCTCCTGCAGCATTTTCTCTCGCTGCAGCCTGCCGCTGCATATTCTGTGTTTATATGTCAATAAAACGTTCTAAAAAAATAAAATAAAACCATGGATCGCTGGTCCAGCACACCAGAAGACCAGAAAATCTGATGGGACTCGGGCAGCAACGTAAAACCCTAGTTTAATTCTCTCGTGACAACCTGAGGCATTTCCTCATAGCGGAGGGAGAGGAGGAGGAGGAGGGAGCGATCACTTGACTTTTGGCCAAAAAAACAAAAGAAAACTCCAGATAAGGGATTAAGAAGGGGAAATTAATACATTTGTGTCACATATAAAACAGTCCTGCATCGCTTTGAATGAGAACATGCGGCTGCTCGCTGGCTGCGCGCTGGGACAGGTGGGGGCGTGGGTTAGGGGCCAAAAACTCTGCCCCTTCTGTTCTCTGATTGGTCCGGTCAAAAATCAGCCGGAGAAATCGTTGTCTATGGGAGAAGTCCCAGACTGAGCAGTGAAGGGAAATGAGAATTGAGCGGAGCTGTGCAGGAAGGCGAGGGCCAGGCTAGAAATAAATATACACCGAGTGGTTTTGAAGCTATTTATAACTTAAAACGAAGGCTAACACGAGACGAGTCCACCTCTGACACAAATAAAAAATCGAATTTTATGTCAAATGATTCATCCAGCCATAGTTACGTACATTAAAGCCTTATAATTACACTCTGTAAGCAGAAAAAATATAAACCGATTGGTTTCTAAGCTATTTATAACAAACAGAAATACAACCACAAGCTAAAAGAAGCTATGCTAATAAAATATTGTTTATTTTTATCTCTAACATCTAATAAAGGTACTCACTTGTAAACGTCCACACTGTGATTCCATTCTGTAAGTTTCAGAAAAATCCGCTGAATGGTTCTTGACTTATCTTGCAAACAAACAGCAAACAAACAGAGCTAACAGGAGCTACATCCAGACCAGGAGGCCGACAGAGTCAGTCTGAGCAGAGGAGCTTTTTTTCGGACACATGAGCTGGAAACGGTCTTCTTCTTCTTGGGTCGTGTACTCCTCTGGAAGTGGTACTGCACTGCGCCCCTAGTGGCCGAAAGTGGTACTGCACCATTTCTGCAAAAGTGAAAAAGGCTCATATCTGAGTCAAAAATTGGTCTAAAAATATGGGGGGAAAAATCCATAAATAGGTCGCACTGGTGTATAGGTTGCAGGCCTTGAAAAAAACATAAAAAGGTGCGGCCTATAGTCCGAAAAATACGGTAATCAAGTTTTTGTCCAGTAGCAGCAGTGTGGCTGTATTTGACCTCATTACTCACAACCTCTTCTTGGACCTTCTCCTCCAGGTGGGACAGGTGCTGGAAAAGTTCAGAGTTCAGTTCAGTCATCACACACTTCTTAGCTGCAGGTAGGGCTGGACGATATGGCCAAAATTTTTATCACGATATAGTTCTTAATTTCGGTCGATATCGATATAATTCGATATCGATATAAACAATATAAAAGCCTAAAAAAAACTATAAACTATACAAATAAATTGATGTTCACCTTGTATTTGTATTTAGCCTCCAAAAAGATGGAAATCACCATCAAATAAACATAAAATTCTCAACCCAATAATTCTGTCGGGTCATGGACAGTTTTTTTATAGAAACGTTTCACCCTCCATCCTCCATCCAGTTTCCAGATGACCCAACTGAGAATTATTGGATTTGGTACCTGGATTATTGAGCATGAACTTTCTTGGCATAAAATTCTCAACTGTGTCAATATTAATAGTTTTAACTTTAAACAAGAACTTTAAAATTTACAGCATTGAAATTCATAGTTAATTAAATAAAACTTTTGGGTGTCGTTATTGATGAGAAGCTGACATGGAAATCTCATGGAAATTACTTAAAGGTATTGTGACATGATTTTGTAAATTTGAATATTTGTCAGAACATATATATCTTATATCATTGAGCTCTGGTCGTTTTTGCATAATAAATTATAAATATGTAAAATTTTTATTCTAAATTATGGTAATGTTTTTCTCTGGTACTTGCTGGGATACACCCCTAAAATTCCGCGCATTTCCGCAATACGTCATCACCAGTCGTCGTCGCCAGTCATCAACGTCACAACGGGCAGAAGGCAGAGCCTTGCCCGTTTGTTTTGTGTGTTAACTGCTTGCCATAGAATTCATTTCCTGAAAGATCGGCTCTTTTTTTTGTGTAACTTGAAAAATGCCGTCACGTTGTAGCGCATTTGTGTGTTCTAATATCAGCAGTGAACAAGTGATTCTTCACAAATTTCCAAAAGATGAGAAACTTCGACAAGAATCAGAATGGACCAGACAAGGACCGGTGGGTTCCTACTCGTATGTCTGCAGCGACCATTTTACTGCCGATTGTTATCTGGAAAGACCTGGTTTACAAGAATCTTTAGGATTACCAGTAAGATTCAGAAGACTTTTAAAACCGGATGCTATTCCTACTATTTTTAAAAGAAAATCTACAGAAGAAAGTCCCACAGGAGCTACCATGCAAACAACGCAGGGACCATCGGAAGACTGTCCAGCAGCTGAGTAAGTCTTTGTGTAAACATAATCGGAGGTGTGTAGTGTTTTAGATTCTAAACTATATATTTTACGTGAGTTCATGTTGTTTTACTTTATACACTGTGAGTGTATGAAGCCAATTATCACGGCAGATTATTTATGTTCGCTGCTAACAAGCTAGCCGAATCAGTAGCACACACACTTTTCTAATAATGTATTTTTAAATTATGTCTGCATCTGTAGTTTCTTTTTATTCGGGGAGGGATATTAATGAGAGTTTTGGATGATTTACTGTCTTAAAATGATATATCGCTGACGCAACCGGTAATAAAAAGCCGAGGTAGCAGCTAACACACTAGCCGAGATACAGTACAGGCCACGTTGCTATTTATGCATTTTTAAATTATGTCAGCGCAATCGGGTAACATCTGTTGTTTTCTTTTTATTCGGGGAGGGATATTAATGAGAGTTTTGGATGATTTACTGTCTTAAAATGATATATCGCTGACGCAACCGGTAATAAAAAGCCGAGGTAGCAGCTAACACACTAGCCGAGATACAGTACAGGCCACGTTGCTATTTATGCATTTTTAAATTATGTCAGCGCAATCGGGTAACATCTGTTGTTTTCTTTTTATTCGGGGAGGGATATTAATGAGAGTTTTGGATGATTTACTGTCTTAAAATGATATATCGCTGACGCAACCGGTAATAAAAAGCCGAGGTAGCAGCTAACACACTAGCCGAGATACAGTACAGGCCACGTTGCTATTTATGTATTTTTAAATTATGTCAGCGCAATCAGGTAACATCTGTTGTTTTCTTTGTATTCGGGGAGTGTTTATTAATGAGAGTTTTGGAAGATTTACTGTCTTAAAATGATATATCTCAGACGTGACCGGTGTCAGGGACTCTGTTTGCCAAGATGGCTGCTAAGAAACATTAGCCGAGAGCCCGGAGCAAACACGTTGCTAATAATGTATTTTTAAATTATGTCTGCGCGATCAGGTAACATCTGTAGTTTCTTTTTATTCAGGGAGGGTTCATTAATGAGAGTTTTGGATGATTTACTGTCTTAAAATGATATATCTCAGACGCAATCGGACATGCTCCCCATTATTATTTAAATGCACGTTGGAGCGTGCCTTCCCGTAGTCACGTAGGCACGTCACAATGAAGTTTTTGCGGAAATGCGCAGATTTTTAGGGGCGTATCCCAGAGAAAAAAACTACCATAACTTGGAATAAAAATTTAATATATTTATAATTTATTTTGCAAAAACGAACAGAGCTCAATGATATAAGATATATATGTTCTGACAAATATTCAAATTTATAAAATCATGTCACAATACCTTTAAGAATAAAAATAAAATCAATTACATTATTGTATAAAGTAAAATAGTTTTTGAATGACAAAGTTTTGAATATATTGTATAATGTAATGATTGTTCCATATTTAATCTGTTGTATTGAAGTTTGGGGAAAAGCATGCAAAACTTTTACAAATCCTATTTTTATTTTACTAAAAAGAGCTGTAAGAATTATTATTAGGAAGTGCTATGGTCACCCAACAAATATATTATTTCATCAATTGAAATTATTAAAATGTTATGATTTGGTTGAACATAGTATTTTACAAGTCATGTATAAAACTAAAAAAAATATTACCCCCAAATATTCAATTACATTTTGTTTAAAAAGTTATTAAACCCTGAAGGGAATGTAAATGTTTGTAAAATCTTCATTTAGAACTAGTGTGAAGGAGCTGAGTTGTAAATCAGGAAACAGGATTGTGTTGACTTGATATCATCATAAACATTTATAAAACTATTTATATGTTTTAAAAGATGATTAAATCAAAGTTGTTGGGAAGGTGTGGTGCAGGTGAAGTGAAGGTTGTTGTTTGTAGTTATTTTGTATTTTTTAAACAAGGGGCAGATATTATAACACTATTTTCGTCTTTCTGCACCTTTTCATTCAGTGTTTTTCTTTCTTTTTATTCTGATGAATCTGTTTTATTTTCAATAAAAAAAACATGTCGCGCTGGGGCTGTTTGTTTACGTCGTAGTTTCAGGGAAACGTTGGCTCAAACTTTATTCTTCATCTTCTGACTCTCATCATATTCTATCGAGTGGAAACTCTTCAGATTAAACAAGTAGATGTTTCCACAGCTAGTTAGAACGACTCTCCGTCACGTTTTGAAAAATAAAGAAACCGAGTAGGACTCGCTGCAGAAGAAGCCTGCAGTTTAACAAAACCGAACTACGTCCACACCGACGAATTAGTCTTTCCTCTCATCAGTGATGTCGTCTGCTTTCTCTTCGCTTGTGAAACTTTGTTCAGTCACATTCTGACGGTCATGAGCACTCGTTTTGAAGCGAAAACAACACGCTTTGGAGACTAGCTTAGCTTTTAGCCTGCTACCGCTAACGCCTGCTGCTGGAGTGAGCGCTGCGTAACAACGACGTCACCACGCACGTTTTGTGTCACAGCCTTTTCTGTCCGGGCGCGTTGTTGAAGCAGCCGCTTCAACCCGAACAGAAAGAGAAAAACGTCAGTGAAAAGTTGTAAAATCCTATCGAAATATCGAAAATATGCTTAAACTTCATATCATCGTTATTGAATAAAAGTATATCGCGATATTTATCGTTATTGAATTATCGTCCAGCACTAGCTGCAGGTGATCTCTGGTGGATGTCTGTCCCTGAAGTGGAAGAAGAGAGCAGCTACCTCTGTCCCAGACTGGAAATAAAACACAAAGATTTAAAAAAATAAGTTAATAAGATTATGATTTTCAATAAAAAAAATTATTTAGATGATAGTGCTGGACAATAATTCAATAACGATAAATATTGTGATATACTTTTATTCAATAACGATGATATGAAGTTTAAGCGTATTTTCGATATTTCGATAGGATTTTACAACGTTTCACTGACGTTTTTCTGTTTCTGTTCGGGTTGGAGCGGCTGCTTCAACAACCCGCCCGGACAGAAAAAGCTGTGACACAAAACGTGCGTGGTGACGTCGTTGTTACGCAGCGCTCACTCCAGCAGCAGGCGTTAGCGGTAGCAGGCTAAAAGCTAAGCTAGTCTCCAAAGCGCGTTAAGTTTTCGCTTCAAAACGAGTCAAACGAGTGCTCATGACCGTCAGAATGTGACTGAACAAAGTTTCACAAGCGAAGAGAAAGCAGACGACATCACTGATGAGAGGAAAGACTAATTCGTCGGTGTGGACGTAGTTCGGTTTTGTTAAACTGCAGGTCTCATCTGCAGCGAGTCTTACTCGGTTTCTTTATTTTGCAAAACGTGACGGAGTCGTTCTAACTAGCGGTGGAAAGAACATCTAACTTGTTTAATCTGAAGAGTTTCCACTCGATAGAATATGATGAGAGTCAGAAGATGAAGCACAATAAAGTTTGAGCCAACGTCTCCCTGAAACTACGACATACTGAAACAAACAGCCCCAGCGCTGCATGTTTTTTTAAATTCATAAAACAAATTCATCAGAAGAAGAAAAAAAACTGAATGAAAAGGTGCAGAAAGACGAAAATAGTGTTATATCTGCCCCTTGTTTAAAAAATACAAAATAACTACAAACAAACAACAACCTTCACTTCACCTGCACCACACCTTCCCAACAACTTTGATTTAATCATCTTTTAAAACATATAAATAGTTTTAGAAATGTTTATGGTGATATCAAGTCAACACAATCCTGTTTCCTGATTTACAACTCAGCTCCTTCACACTAGTTCTAAATGAAGATTTTACAAACATTTACATTCCCTTCAGGGTTTAATAACTTTAAACAAATTTTAATTGAATATTTGGGGGGTATTTTTTTTTAGTTTTATACATGACTTGTAAAATACTATGTTCAACCAAATCATAAAATTTTAATAATTTTAACTGAT
>JBBPBX010060412.1:8974-21451 GCA_038048925.1 Garcialebias charrua
AATAAAGTAGATGCAATGGTTGTTTGTCTCGTTTGTCTCTATGTGGCCCTGTGATGGACTTGCGATCTGTCCAGGGTGTACCCCGCCTCTCACACAGTGATAGCTAGATATGGCGTCAATGACCCCTGCGACCCTAAAAAGGAAGAAGCAGTAAAATATAATGGGTGGGTGGATGGAGGGAAGGATAGATGCCATTTCTTGCATTCTGGTGTATTTTAATGGGTTGTTAAACATCTACGTTTACCTACATAAGTAAACACTTGAGTCAGTTATATTAGAGAGCATGGCACAACAAGAAGTAGCCTGACCAACAGCTCTCCTTGTATGAATAGAGCATGCTTTACTTCTCTCACGCATCCTAACACCCCCACCCTGGTCAACAACTGCCAGCACTGACGTAGTGCTAAGCTAGCGTGCAACACAGAGGTGTCTCCCCCTCCTCCCCAGCCCTGTTGACACAAAACTCTGAAGAGATGAGCACCCTGATTTTTCAGGAAATCCCTCTTACTGCAAAGCGTTCGTAAAGTAAAACCCTGACAATGTTGTCAGAGGAAAAGAGGTGCACCCTTTACTCTGTGGGTAAAGGGTGTTTCACTTCTGGATGAAATGAGGTCGTCGATTGGTCAATTGCTGACAAGCCTACTGGAGTGATTGACAGGTGGCGTTGTGGATCCGACTTGTTAAAAAAATCATAGATTTCACTGGCCCATTCAAGTGTCATCATTTACTCCGTATTTATTCAATATTTTGGTGATTCTAAGATTTGAGAACTGAATTTCCTTACAAAATTGTAATGATGATCCCTTAATTGTCCAGGGGTGCTGCATTAAAATTTAAGGATGCTTGAGCACCCTCAAAAAGAAGCCAAAATTGCCAATACTCTGTAATTAAAAAGACAGAGTCCACTTGTTATTTTTAAAGAAATTCCAAGCTTTGGCATTTAGTTTGTAACACTTGGATCTAACACTCTGCCAATAATACTGTACTGTAAATAGTCTGCCATTCTCAATGTTCCAATACATATTGGTGTTGTTTATCTTATTTCTTTATATATTGTTTTATATATTGTTTTATTTTTTACATTTAGGAACTTTTGTGTGAATCTTTTTATCTGTTGCTGCTGTTACACTTGAATTTCCCATCCGTGGGACAATAAAGGCTGTTTCTATACTATTCTATTCTGTTCTAATTTGAAATGTCTGAAAAACAAATGAAACAATGAAAGTGTGCATACTCTTCCTTTCCACTGATTTAATTATTTTACTTTTTAGAACATGCCTGACTATATTATCTTTGTCTTTCACATTGAATCAAACGAGACAAAGTGTTGGCTTGTTTATGGCAGTATGTCTTAATGCCACAAGGATATAGTGTGACATTAGCATGTAGCTCCACTCGTGTTTATTAGTTCAGTCCCATCCCATTTTTTTTATGTCATCTGTCAATATACATGCACTTTGTGAAACCATAATCATCTGGATGGCTGATTTGTGTCACACCTTTGGTAAACTACTTCTCAAAACTGCCCCAAAGACCAAAGCAGAAACTGTGATGAACAGATGAGCCAGAGAACAGCTCTTAAATGGAGGGCCAAATTTCTTGTTATGAAATAATCTTAAATAAAAATAATGATATCAATGAAGGGAGTAGCTTGTATTAACTTTTTGAGCATGACTTTGTGCAGCTGTGGCTAGCCAGTTAGAGCAGTCGTCCTCCAATGGAAGAGTTGGGGGTTTGATTCCATCTGCAGTCATGTTGAAGTGTTCTTGGGCAAGACACTTAGCCCTTCATTGCCTTTGATGTGTGTCCCATGACCGTGATCTAAGCACCGAGTCTCTACAGATTCAGATTAGCTTTGCAGCGATGCAGTAGAGTGCAGTATGAATGAGTCCCCGAGGCTCAATCAGATTAACCTGTATAAATAAAGGTTGAATGAAAAAAAAAATGTGTGTGGAGGTAAATGAGGGCACAGATTGTGTTGTAAAGTGCTTTGAGTATCTTGATCAGGTGGAAAGGCACTATATAAGTACAGTACATTTACGATTTACCATTTATGGACTGAAGATGTTCCCACACTGAGAATACAAACCCTGACTTGTGTACGTGACCTGTCATGTTTTCTGCTATAAACTCCAACCTTTTTGGGGCCAGTAGTTTCGTGGGAACATAAGCACAATCCAAATTAGGTAAAAAAAAATCATTACTGCCATCCTGATTAGGCTTGGAGAGAGTGTTTAGGCGGGTTAAAGTCAGGCATGAATTGATTACAGTTGAGGCTTGGAATGGTAATGATGTGAAGCTGTTTTTTCTTTGAATGGCCCTTCTAGTTCCCTGGCTTGCATCAAACATCCCATATTTAGGAAACTAATTTTTTTCATTATCTACAGAGGTTTCAAACAGCTTTCCAAAAATACAAACAAAATAGTTACTTATTTGTAGTGAGAACTATCACAAAGTTGGTTCAGAAACTTTTGGCAGATGTTTATATTTGTTTCTATCTGTTTGTAGATAGTCTTCCCAACAGTAGTGCAACTGTAGAAGATGCATACATGAACCTGATAAATGGTCAGAGTTGAGATGAAAATCAAGTTGTTGATGAGATACACTCAAGAACCCATTTCTTAGTGTCTTATTTACATTTTTAACAAATCCTACTTTCATGGCTGAGTTTTATGAATTCAGCTATTGTTCCATCCCCTTCGGGCTTTTATCATCCCAGGCACTCTCTCGCTGAAATACCTTTTTGTGTGGCATATTCTTTTACACCAGTAAAGAACAAATCCCAATGCATTTTGCTATATTTTCCTTCCTCTGAGAGTCAAACAGCATAATACCTTGCCTCTAAAACCATTCTGGTCTACAGCTGTGGTGAAAAGACCTAGATTCTTCTTTCTTTTTACAAGAATAAATGGTTATTTTTATGTTTTTTGAATCCTTATTTTACCTTTGTATCATGTTGGAGACCAACTGGCCTTTAGAAGCAGGTCCTTGCTGACTCTTTCATTGCAGTGGGGAGAGCTTTTAATGGCTCCTAATGGTGAACTATTTCTTTAAAAAGATTTGAAGATTGATTGAATCTGTTTGATTCTCAGAGTAAGGCATGTATACCGACATGTTGGATTATTGTTGATGGTCTATAACACTGTCATGAAAAATAAAAACATTTTACTCATTTTCAGGCGAGAAAGCTTAGGAGTTCCCTTTCAGTGTGGTCTCTCGGTGCAACATACTTGCTATGGGAATTGCGCCCCTGCGCGATTACCTGAAGGAATACATTCACGCCTTTTACGGCAGGGGGCGTCACCCCGCGCCAGAGGTACCGCCTTTTAGGTACTTAAGCGACTGACGCCCCTCCAACTTTCTCTTTTTTGCCCTTCACCTCGCAAAACCTGAACTACCTCTCTTCGCGGGACTTCTCTGCTGCTCCATCGCTCAACCTGAGGTGAGCTCGCTCCCTGCACAGAGCGCACAGAGAATTTTTCCCTGCGTACTGCGTACTAGCTATCGCTAGTCCAGCACATTTCTATAACCTCAAAGTTTTTCTTCTCCTCTCTCCACAGGTTGCTTCGCTCAACGGCGTTATAACTACGCCACAACCGCTACCCCGGCTAACATCCTAGCGGGCTAGCCAGCAAAAGCGACACGACGGAGGAGACACTTGAACAAAGAAGAAAAAGGATTCTGGAAGGACTTGCTCGCCTTATCTCGGACATGCCTCCGGAGAAAGGAAAGCAAAAGACAAAACTTCAAAGGAAAGCTGGCGGGATGGCGAGCCCAACCTCGCGCGCCTGCCCCAGCGGCTGTGGATTTTCCCCTCGCAGTAACGGACACCCATGAGGCCTGTCCAGTCTGCCTGGGTATATTTCATGCAAGACAAGCTCTGGACGTGCCCGATTCTTGCCCACACTGCAGCCAGATGCTGGATACGGTGCTGCGGCATCGGGTGGACCTCGTGGCTAAGGCCATGGGAAACTCAGCTGGTCCACAGGACCCAGACACCACGGAGACCCTCACTCCGACCCCAGAGCTCGAAAACATGGCTCTACACGACAGCATGCGCGTTGAATGGGGCGACAGCCCTGACCCGCTCGCTCCCATGGTGGACCTAACAGTCGAGTTCGACACAAGAGGCATGATGAATGAAGACGAGATCTCCATCTCAGCCTCGGGCGAATTTTCAGCGGAGGAACCAGAACTCGAATACGAGGATCCGGGAGAGGACCTCTCCAGGACCCCGGTACCTGTGCTCCCTGAAACTGACTTCTCCATCCCTGCCCTGTTCGACCTGTGCCACAGAGCAGCGGACGCGCTGAACATTCCCTGGCCGGAGCCTCCGCCTCGCCAACAGGTCACGAGGCTGGCGGGGAACTATTTTTATTCAAAACAGCAGGCAGCAACGAGGCAAAGGATGCCCGTGTTCCCGGACTTCCTCACGGAACTGACCCGCACCTGGCCTCAGCCACGAGCGCCCATGCTCCTTCCTCTCTCACAGTTCCTCGACGTGGAAGGCATGGATGAGGCGGGAATAGCCAACGCGCCTCAGATTGAGGACACACTGGCATCCCACCTAGCTCACAAGTCATCTGGAACGAAACCGACTCTCCCCAGCAAAGCTTGCAGAGCCTCAGCGTCGCTTCTCGAGAAGTGCTACAGAGCCCAAGGACTCACGGCGCGCGCCATGAACGCGTCTGCGATGATGCAGGCTTACCTTACGGAAAAACTTCAACAACTGCAGGTAACCTCGGATAAGCAAGCTGCTGCCGACTTACTGGATGAAGCCCGCAGAACAACAGACTTTGTTCTCCGTATGATGGGGACAGCTACTGTGGCTCAGGGCAGAGTTATGGCAGAAGTGGTCATCGCGATCCACCCCCTGTGGATGACGCTGACAGATTTACCGGAGGGACAAAAGGTGCCTTTTCTCCACCACTCAATAGAGACGGAGAGATTATTTGGTCAGACTTTGAAGCGAATCCAGACCAAACTGGACCAAAGGCGCAGGCAGGCTGAAGCTCTCAGGGTGGGCATTCCCCGTCAGAGTTTCGCCACCCCCCCTCCCTCCCAGGGAGCCTGCTGGAGGCAGACCTGCACAACCGCGGCACCGCTCGACGATGCATGCGCCACAGCAGAAGCGGCCAGCATACGAGGAAGAACCTCGGCAGAGACCCCCGCCGAGCCAACCTCGCTCCAAGCACGCATGGCGCAAAAACAGGTTTGTCCCATGCCAAGCGAGCAGGCATAGGGCTTCCTCGGCGAACCGGGACACTCGTCAAAAACGTGCCTGATGAACCAGGCCAACGTTTACATTTTATACGACCTCCCGCCCACGTGGTAACGGGAGTGTTCGCACCTTGTTCAGACTTTATTTGTAGCAAAGTACAAATGGCTGATAATTCTGTTGCATGCACAAACCATGTTCTCCCTGCTGTGAGTGACATCAAATCATATATGTCGTTGCACATAAGCACAAATAAAACTCATAAAACAGCACATCCCTGTTTTATTGACAATCAAAAAAAAACACACCAACACAAATAATGTCAACAGTACGGGCCTCCCTGGCCTGTCAGCCGTCATAAAGGGAGGGGCCACATCCCCCTCCCTCACGGCTCATGGGGTGTCAGTCTATTCAATAAGCCCCAGCAGGGTGCCTCAGGACCCGTCTCCAGAAGACAGACCCAGAGGCGTCTACGAACAGACCCTCCACCTTTCGCAAAGACAGGTGGGAGAGGGCATGTGTTCCAGCCCCCGCTCCATTGTGAACAAGGGGCTGGCCAATACACTAACCAGACGAACACGTGACATGTTCGCACCAACGGAGAGCACGTCGGATGCCCCAAGGCGGACACAAATTTCACACTCTCAAAACAGTGGCTGTGATCACGTTACTGTGTGTGTAAACGGATCAGAGTCAAACCAGAATTTTCTTCCTGATTTTGAAAGGAAACTGGGCTCCTTATCAACAAATGATCTTAAGGGCCAGTTTACACGGCGCGTATTTTGAGTGTAACCGCTACTTTCTCTTTGCGACTTTGCTTATCGCCTACACGACGCTGCTGGCCCCCCTCGATGACACCGATACTTTTCTGACCCTGCTCTCAAGGTGGAAGTTTTTCGCTGACCCCCCGCTGATAATGTAAACATCTCCCGTGGAGCTTTTGTGTCAACACATGCGCGCAGCCCGCACGCGCGGACAGTCTGACATTTCACGTGTCACGTTGCAAAATATAACAGTTTAACAATAATAAACAGTATTTATGTTGGCGTGGGAGATGTAAATTTATCTGAACTACAGTATCTATCTGGACTCGTTACATTTTTTAAACAGTGCGTAACGTGCTGTGAAAATGAAGACACCAGGTTTATTTTTTATTTATTTATTTATTCAGCACCACAAACTTTACGTAACACAAACACTGAGAATTAAACTGAACACACTATTAAAACACGTGAACCGAACTGTAACTATGTTAATGAACTGGACTCGTGCTGTGTGTTCATCTGGACCCATCAGAACCGCCGAACCGTCTGCCTGCTGGAGCGACAGCTTCTCCACCTGGCAGAAATAAATAAATAAATAAATAAAAACTCAGTTGTTGTGTGATCAAAGTAAACACAAGCAAACATTATATTAAGAACGTTGATTTACCTGCTGTAAGTCAGCTGTTTATCACGCTGGAAAGTCCGGTTCTGGTCCACAGTCCACTCAGCGGTTCTGGTCCACAGGCTCAGCGTCTGTGTGCAGCTTGTTAGATGAAGCGGGTCCCACTGACTCAAATCTGTTGACTCTTATCCAAATTCCAGCTTTAACTTGTTGTTAACTTGTTGACAACAACTTGTAGTTAGCTGATTTTAGCCAGAGAGGAAAACAGACAAAGCAGCTGGTCTGTTTACCTCAGGCAGCGGCGGCGCATGCGCAGTAGTGAAGGTTCCAAAAATCACAGCGCCATCTAATGGCCCAGCATGGTAACTACAATGAAATCATGAGGACGGGGGGGTGGAGGGGGAGAGTCGTATCCACAGAATTCGACCGTGTCAATGCAAAACTTTTCACCTAATTAACATACCCAAAACATCCGTTTCCCCCACACAGTGTCCGTGTAAACAGGGCCTAAGTCTGCCAGTCACAAAGGACCATCTCCACATTCACACATTGCAGCTGCCCCTTTATTATTCATGAAGGACATGCAACGCTCGAGCGGTAAAAGAGCAGCACGTGACTTTCCTCACAAAGCTACATCAGACTGGCTCCCACATAACAGTATCGCACTGGGTGAGACACCAATTGGAGTTAGAAGATCTGCTCGTTTACAAAAACAGCAGCCCCTATATCCAATAAATCCTATTTTGGAGGGAAATAATAGCTTTCCTGTTCCGACTCAATCTAATAAAATTAATAGACTTCATCTGTCTTCGAGGAGACTCGTTCAGTGCAGTCTGTTAACACATCAACGTGGAGGCCCCCTCCCCAACCTGGTTGACCCTCAAGGGCTCACACAGAAAGTCGTAGTCCAGCCGCTTAGGCCAGGAACTGGAATTAATCCAGCCTGTTAGCTGAAAAGGACAGGCTGATGGCTTCGGGCCTACCAGAGAATGTGGTGAAAACTATACAAAATGNTGAACGCAGCAACAAGAAACAGATCAGTATCAGTATGATGTGACATTTTGCAGTGTTTATTCTTATTATTTATTTATTCATGAGTCTGACAGCCTCAGGGTAGAAGCTGTTTCTCAGTCTAGTGGTTCTACATTTGATGCTCCTCAACCTCCGTCCCGAGGGGAGTGGTGCAAAGAGTGAGTGTGCTGGGTGAGTGAGGTCTTTCATGATGCAGGTGGCTCTTTTTCTGCATCTGGAGGTGTAAATGTCTGTGATGGTGGGGAGACTGACTCCCACAGACTTCTGTGCAGCCTTCACCACTCTCTGCAGAGCTTTTCTCTCTGCAACTGTGCAGCCTCCATGCCACACGTTGATGCTGGAGCACAGGACGCTCTCCACTGCACACCTGTAGAACGAGGTGAGGACTGGGCTTCTCAGACCGGCTCGTCTCAGCCGTCTGAGGAAGTAGAGTCTCTGATGACCTTTCTTGATCAGGCTGGTGGTGTTGTTGCTCCAGCTGAGGTTATCATTCATGTGTACACCCAGGTATTTGTAGCTGGAGACCACCTCCACCGCAGATCCACCTATATACAGTGGGGTGTGGGTGTGTTTGTTCCTTCTGAAGTCCACAATCATCTCCTTCGTCTTCTTCACATTCATGTGAAGGTTGTTCTCTTTGCACCAGCTCTCCAGATGTTCCACCTCCTGTCTGTAGCTGGATTCATCATTATCTGTGATGCATCCCACCACAGCTGTATCATCTGCAAACTTAACAATATGACAGCCTGGATGTGTGGCTGTACAATCATATGTGAGCAGAGTGAACAGAAGAGGGCTCAGCACACATCCCTGAGGAGAGCCAGTGCTGAGGGTGATGGTGGAGGAGGAGAAGTTGTGGATCTTCACGGACTGTGGTCTGTCTGTTAAGAAGTCTAAGACCCAGTTACAAATAGAGGGGCTTAGTCCAAGTGTGGATAGTTTGTCTATCAGAGTTTGGGGGATCATGGTGTTGAAGGCAGATGTGAAGTCCACAAAGAGCAGACGCACGTATGAGTCCTTCTGATCCAGGTGGGTGAGAGCAGTGTGGACCACGGAGGAGATGGCGTCCTCTGTTGATCGGTTCTCACGGTATGCATATTGATGAGGGTCCTCGTTGATGTTGACGGCTGTCTTGATGTGGGACATGACCAGTTTCTCAAAACATTTAGCGACTATCGGGGTGAGAGCCACCGGTCTGTAGTCATTCAGACCAGTCACTGTGGAGCTTTTTGGGACTGGGATGATGGTGGCGGTCTTCAGGCAGGTGGGAACTGACTCCAGTGCAAGTGAGGTGGTGAAGATGTCAGCCAGCACCTCACAGAGCTGGTCCGCACATTCCTTCAGAACTTTCCCTGGGATGTTGTCTGGACCCGTAGCTTTATGAGGGTTGATCCTTCTGAGACTGCCTCTCACTTCTGCTGCGGTCACTTTGAGGTGCTCCTCGTCTGGTGATGAGGTGAGTCTGGTGCTAGTTGGTCTGTTTGGATCATCAAAACGTGCATAAAACTTATTGAGGGCATCAGGCAGGGATGGGTCCCTGGGGCATTGTTTGCTTTTGCCCTTGTAGTCTGTTAAGCATTTGATGCCCTGCCACATGCTCCGTGGATCATGTGAGGTGAACTGTCCCTCGATCCTCTGTGCATACGCGGCTTTGGCCTTCTTTATGCCATCATCCAGTTCTCTCCTGCACTTTCTCAACTCCTCAGTATCTTTAGACTTGAATGCAGTGTCCCTGGCTGCCAGCAGGGTGCGGACATCCTTATTTAGCCAGGGTTTTTGATTGGGGTAAAATTTAACACACTTTCTTATGGATACATTTTCAGCACATGTACTGATGTAACCCAGGACAGAGGAAGCATAAAGCTCCAGGTCAATTGAATTTCCATTCGTAGCTGCCTCTTTGAAGACAGACCAGTTTGTGTTTTCAAAGCAGTCTCTTAGCATGGGGGAACTATCTTGGCGCCACGATGTTATCACTCTTTGTTCTGGCATCGAACGTCGGAGTGGGGGGAGCTGTCTAGGGACCAATAGCAGGGAGCGATGGTCGGAAGCCCCGATCGGTGGGCGTGGCTTCGCCGTGTACGCCCCCTTCACATTCGTGTAGACCTGGTCTAATGTCTTATTTCCTCGTGTTTCTGTGAAAACGTGCTGATTGAAGGTTGGAAGGATGACACGTAAATCCACGTGATTGAAGTCCCCGGAAACAATGAAAAACCCCTCAGGATATTTACACTGCAGCGAGGTGAGTAACTCATGAATTTCTTCCTGGGCGACTTTAGCATTAGCATCGGGGGGTATGTAAACATTGCTTATTATTATCGCTGAATAGTCGCGGGGGAGGTAATGTGGCCGACATCTTATTGTTAAAAGCTCCACAGCAGCTGAGCAGATCCTGCTGATAACGGCACAGTTCGTGCACCAGTCTTTGTTAACGTAAATGCAGACACCTCCACCTCGCGTTTTCCCCGTAGTCTCGATGCACCGGTCCGTTCTGAAAAATAGTTTATTATCCAACTCGTAAACAGAGTCAGGAGTGTCTTCATTGATCCATGTTTCCGTGAGACAAAGCACCGAACATCTCCTCATCTCCTCCGACGTTGTTACTCTCAGACGAAGCAGGTCCATCTTGTTGTCGAGCGAACGCACATTGGACAGAAATAAAGCCGGCATCGGGGGTTTACCGGTTTTAGCGTCTGCTCGTAGTCTCGTCATGATTCCTGCTCGACAGCCACGTTTTTTCCCTCGAGAGCACCGCTTTCTTTTCTTTCCTCCGCGCATCTGCTTCCAGAAAGATGATCTAAGCAGATCCAATCTTCCGAGCTCTGATTTGAGTTCGTTGCTGATTTCAGCTGTGCCTTGTGGTAAATCCGCTCCAATTCTCAACAGCTCAGTTCGGCTATAATTCACCCGCAAAAAACGCGCAGAGTCAGGTACAAAAACATTATTAAAACTACTAAAAACTGGGGATGTTCTGGAAGCCCATGAAGCTGCTACTGGTCTGAGCGCGGCCATCTTGGATCACGGATCATCTTGGATTATTGAGTGTTTGCTACAAATTTTAGTATGGAGTTTTTCCATTTCTCAGGTTTTTCCTGTCGTAGTCTTCTGTTAGATATTTAGAGTTTATTCTTTGTTCTCTGTGTTTTGTTCTGAAGTCTTTGTGTTTCTGTTCTGTTTTCTTGTGCCAGATTCTGTTCACCCTCAGTAACCCCTCAGGTTCAGGTTAGGATTATTTGTCTCATGCAACATCATCACAAGGTCAACAATGCAATGAAACGCTTAGGATGAGAAGAACCGCCTCGACTCGCCAAAAAACAACAACGAAATATCAAAGCATGCAGCAAAAATACTAGAAACATACTAAAAAAAACATATAAAAAACTACTAACATACTAAAAAACAAGGCGCCAAAGTTGAAAAAGAAAAGCATCTGCAGTGAGGTTCTTTCAACATCATGGTTCTGTTCTGTTAGCAGTGTGGTCTTATAGCAGGTCTTGTTAGCAGGTCCGGTCCGCAGCTTGATGGTAATAAGGGCCCCAACAGCTGCCCCCACAGACCACAGTCCAGAACCAAGTCCAGCAGACAGAGAACATCCCAGGTTTCCCTGTGGAACCGAACAGGTCCGTACTGCGTTTGGCAGATGGAGGATCTTGTTAGCAGGTCCTTTCCAGTTCCCTTCCATTCAGCCTGTCCTCAGTCTGCGATCAGTCCAAGTGTTCCTAAAGACACTTAACCCCGATTTGCTCCCAGTAGGATTGAATGGCGCCTGACAGTCTACCGCTACCGGTGTATGAATGTGTGTATTAATGGGTGGATGACTGGTACTGTGAAGCGCTTTGGGGCCCCTCATAGGGGGCTGGAAAGCGATATATAAGTAAGCTCCATTTACCATAATGTCTCTCACTCAGTTTGTAATCGAAACCGTTCCTTGTTGCCAATGCCAAAATACAAAGAAAAACAAAACAAAAAAGTAGAAACGTTTCGTCTTTCGTCCAAAAGACTTCCTCAGTCTGAGCTGCTGTATTCAGCTCAGACTGAGACTGAGGAAGTCTTTCGGACGAAAGACGAAACGTTTCTACCGTAATTTTTGGCCTATAAGTCGCAGTTCTTTGCCTAATTTGCATGTCCTGCGACTTATGCGGTGAAGCAACATATTTATGGATTTTTCCGCATATTTTTAAATTTTTGGCTGAAATATGACCGTTTCCGTTCATTCTGACGGAAAACAATGGAGCAGTACCATTTTCAGCCGCTAGGGTCCACCGAGCGTTCCCAGCTTATGTGTCTGACAGCAGCCTCCTCTGCTTGGACTCACTCTGTCGCAGCACAGCCTCCTGCTCTCTGGAGGTCTGAACTACTGTTACCTCAGGAGTTGGCAGAACTCTTCATCAGTGACACAGAGGATGAAGAATTCAATGGGTTTGAATAAAAATAAATGAATAAATAGGTGTTACTTTCATCATTAAGGACGGGTGAGCGTGTAGTAATTTTAAAGTATCTTTATTTTGTCTGCTTCATTTTGCCATGTTTTAACCATCAAAGTGCATTTATTAAGAAAAGTTCAGCTGAGACACACTTTTACTATAATGTCAGCAAACAAATATATTTTTTAGGTGTTTATCTTGTTAAATTTTAAAGAGATGAAGGCTTATGCTGTGCGCTCGCACTCACGTTTGGAAGACCCAACAAGCAAAACAATTTAAATTCAGTGGATTTTTGACCATTCTGTTAATTTATTAAGGAAAAGTTCAGCTGAGACACATCTTTGCTATAATTTTCAGCAAACAAATAATTGTTTTTAAGTTTTAATCTTGCTAAAGTCCTTCCGTGCACACTCCTGT
>JBBPBX010060413.1:0-12246 GCA_038048925.1 Garcialebias charrua
AATTAATGTTGAATAATTATTAGAAACATTAACTAATATATTACCATTTCAATGCTGTGGAAACTATTTAGATGTAGAATTCCTTCTGCCTCGTCAACCTGCAGCTGTAAGTCATCACACAGCTGCTCACTTCCTGAAGTGAAAAGTCTACAAAAAACAGCATCAGGAGAAAAAAAATTATAACCTGCTGTTTCTGGTTGATCACTCGAAATAACTTTGGCTTCTCTGAAGACAAACCGCTAAAATCTAAAGTTTTAAATGGCTAAATTGGACGGATGCGTTTGTATCTTCCTCATTGTATTCAATGTGCCAGTTCGAGCCGAGTCTACATGTGACGTCATAATCGCGCGACGGGAAAATCCATATTTACCATGTAAAAAAAAACGGCGCTAATTTTAAACTATTTTGGAGAGGAATTTTCATTCATTTCACATTGTTTTAGCAAAAACGATCAGAGGTCAATCTTAATATATATATATATATATGTTGTGCATTATGGAAAGTTAAAAGAATATGTCAGGGGAGCTTTAAACCATTGGAAAGTCTCTACAAGGTTTTATACCAAAAGCCAATCAGATTTCATCACTGTAGCATTTCAGCTAAGTTTGGTATTCTAGAATTTTCCAATTTGATAAATTACATTTTTTTTTAAATAATTGATCTTCAGATGCTGATGGACTTGCACCCAAACCATTAAGCAATTATCAGATGCTGATGGACTTGCACCCAAACCATTAAGCAATTATACAGAAACTGCAGGGCTACAGCAGATCTAACAGAGTGACTTTAAATGGCGACTATAAGGTTCCTTTTAGTAGAAACACTTTTGTTCAAAGTGCTCTCTCTGTGAGAGGATCCACAATTTGAAACTCACTCCATGTCAATTTAAAGTCTGTAACCAGATTCTCTATGTTTAATAAGCAAACTAAACTCTGACTGTGTCAAAAACAGCATTGTATTCATGCTTAATGCATTTTATTGTTTTAATCCATTTTTTTATGTGTATGACTCATCTAGTTTAGAAAAATCCTTTGGTTTTGAGATGTGATCTTCCATTTTGTATAAACCAATTTAAATGTGTGTACCGTTTGCTTTACCTCAGCTGCACCTCTGCAACAGAAGAACACACAGACTGCACCTGCTTCATTGTATCTATGGGGCAGCACTGCCCCCTACTGGTGAGGCAAGGTATATTATGCCACACCTCTCGTGTTTTTCAGTGTGCATTATGACTGATTAGAAAGCAGAAATATGTCACACATATTCATTAAATATATTAGATTGTAGAACATCAGCATGTGAAGCACATGTGTGTAATCAAACATGTATACATGTATTGGCGATACAAAGAGAGACAGCAATGGGCATGCACCAACCACCTACTTCATATATTGTATGACACAGCTTCCCCAGAGGTGAACCAGAGCACTACACTGCCTCACCCCACATTGTCTGAACAGACAATGTGTAAAGTCTGCAATTTTGACCATTGAAGTGTTGATATAATTCAGAAAACACTTCTATAGAAGAGTCAAGTGGTCAAATGTATTTTCTCTCACCCTTGTCAGTATTTTACTTGTCATGAGAGGCACTGCCTCACTTGCCTCCCCTGACTGCACATCACTGATTGGTTGATGTATTTTTCCAAATCCTCACACACAGAACTAAATGACTGAAACTATATAACTTGTATAACAGCAATAAAAGGTTGGCAGATCTTGATAACTAGAAGGGAATCCTAACCCAGCTGTTTAAATTTGTTGTACAGGCACTGCTCTCCTTTCAGCTTTGTTTCAGTGTCCAATCTTCTACTTGAAATATTTGAGTTCTTTAGTTGAACATTTACTTCAGCTGGACTATGTTTACCATTTGGTGCAGAGCAGACGGGATACTGTTGATTCACCAGAGCATTTACAGCATAGATCAGAAACACAGTGTGAAATGAGGCTAAAACGCTACTCAGATGAAGCCAGTGTTAGCTGCATGTGTTAGCAGCTTGAACAATTTGTCTTTTCCACAGCATGCAGACATACATGTAGGGGTGATGGCTGCATAAAACATCCACATATACAGCTTTATATAAAAATCAAGAAACAAATGTTGAAAAATCTAAAAAAGCTAAGATGAAGAGGAAATGTTGAAAACTTTAATAAATAATGGAATTGTAACTGAATTGCATAACAGAAGCTAAAATCAGAAAATGAGTCGCTAAACTTGGTAAAGTAGGTTAATTGGTAAATAAAGCCAAAATTAATAAGACTCATGGGAAAAGAAAGTTCATTCTCAATAGTCCAGGTATCAAATCCGCTCATTCTCAATCAGTTCATCTGGACAATTTCTTTTTAGTAGAAACGTTTCACCCTCACTCCAGAGGGCTTCGTCAGTCAGAGTAGTCCCAAGCTAAAATTAGCAAAGCAGTAGCTAATGGTCAACTGTAGCACAACAGATGCTAAAACCGAAGGCTACATTCACACTGCAGCTCTTAAAACTCAAATATGATTATTTTGCTCAGATCAGATTTTTTTGTGTGTGTGTGGTTGTTCACACTCTCAGAAATACAATCTCCATCAGACTCCAGTGTGAACCCTTTACAGTTCTGAGGCAACCACAGAAAGAAGAACAACAGAAGAACATATGACATCACATGCAGCACGTTGTGTTTCAGGAAGTTAATATGGATGTTACACATGTTGGTTTATGGGATTCTGAAGTTGTTGTGCAATCCTTCATCCATCCATTCATCCATTTTCTTTACCCGCCTCTTCCTTTTCGGGTTGCGAGCAATGCGGGGATCACTGGTGCCCATGTCCAGCAGTCGGCAGCGGGGTGCACCTGGACAGGTCTCCAGTCCATCACAGGGACACATAGAGACAAACAACCATTCACTCTCTCACTCACACCTAGGGACAATTTAGAGTTACCATCAGTCTAACATGCATGTTTTTGGTCTGTGGGAGGAAACTGGAGTACCTGGAGAAAACCCACGCATGCACGGAGAGAACATGCAAACTCCACCCAGAAAGGCCGGGATTCAATCCAGCAACCTTCTTACTGAAAGGCAGCAGCTCTATCAACTGTGCCACCCTGCCACCTGTTTGACAATCAGAACCAAGTTAATTATTATCTACATTATGGTTTAGTTCAGTGCTTACATTTAATTTAGCCTCCTGATGGCTCCTCTGCTGCAGCGTTGTGTGTTTGGAACAGGAGCAAAGAACTTAAGGTAGAAACAAACTCAAGTATCGATCCATCACGTTAGCATACGGTCCGACACTAACGTTATTGTCATATGTTGCTGTCGATTCATTCATCCAGGACATGGAAATTAAAACAACAAAGACGAAACAACTGGACTTCTGTTCTGTAGCTGAAGACGTGCCGAGTTTCAGGATATAAACTGCACATGGTTGGTATCAATATTATCAATATTTGGATCGATCTGCTTACTAACAAACAAGTTGGATGAAATGCTACATAAAGTGCAGACTGTAAAAGTTGCTTTGAGAAATACATGTTTAATTCAGTACCACAAATGACCTGTTTCAGATTTCAGTCTATCATGAAAAAATCCAATATGGGTCACAAAGGAGGAAACAAATGGATTTGGGCTTCATTTATCTGCAGTGTGAGCGTAGCCTAACTGTAACTAATACAAAGAAATTGGAAAACCATCACTAAAAGCTCTAATTAGCAAGACTATAGCTTAAAGCTGTGAAATAAGTCAAAAATAGAGCAAGAATGCAAAAAAGTTTTTATGGGATGTTTTTGAAGGACATGAAGAGAGGTCAATGTATTTCAGTGGGAAAAATGTTTGTTAATAAATTTAGATATTTTTAAATGTGTAAATGTTTAATAAAATACCAAGTTCAATTGGAAAGTTAATTTTGATGTATAGATGGTTAAAATAGTGCAAAGTATTCAGATCAGAAGAAGCTTCGCTGCAAAACAGCAATACGTAAGAACTATAAACAGGAAACCAACAGTGTTGATGCTGAGTCAGCATTTACACGATGAAACAACTCACAGTCTTCTCCTGAGTAGCCAGTCACCATCTTGGGCTCGGGGCCCCAGCCCTGGTTGTTCTTGGCCTGGATCTTGATTTCGTATGGCACAAACGTGGGAGTGTTCTTGACCACGAACGAGTGTCTCTTCACCGTGTGTTCCGTCCATTCTTCCTCCTCATCCTGTCGTCTGTAACTCACTTTGTACTCCAGGCCGGGACCGTTGTGCTCAATGGGTAGCAGAGGCTAAAAGTATGGAGGGAAAAAGACATTTTCATTGACTTGTTTCATCACTTTTGTGCTGTAGGTTTAAAATGACGATCACGCTCAGTTATCTGTGCGCAGCGTTTCCTCCTTGTATCTAATAAAACAGTAGAACAGAGGACCTGGTCCAGCAGAGAGACTTGTATTTGATTCAAAGCTTGCTAAGTCATTGTAGATGAAAAGATACAACTCATCACAGAAGTCGGACTGTGAAAAATAGAATAAGATTCCATTACCTACAAAAGCAAATCATTAACAGCAGGAGAACTCCTGAATCTGAGAATCAGGGGCTACATTACCATGACAGGGCAAGCAGATAATAAGTGAAAAAGAGATTCATCTTTCTACAATAAAGGCAAATGGATGGCTGCGAACGTTAAATGAAAAAAAGTCTTTTTACAGCCTTCAGCGTGCTTTCTAATCAAAGGAAAAGAGCTACTTTCAAAAGAAACATATTCACAGTGATCCTAGAAAAAAGGTTGTTCTTAACATCCAATCGTCTGAGTGAAATATTAGAAGAAGACTATTTATTTTCTTAAAATGATTTGCAATTGAAAATGAAACATTGATAAAACTTCATCTCTGTCCTCTGAGAGAGATTCTAAGGCTGAAAGAAGTGTAGGTGAATAATTCACTATGCAAAGGTAGGCCACACAGCAGAATTAGATAATAAAGGAGCAGACTTGAGTTCTTACCTCCCAGTTGATATCCATTTCATGTGGCAAATGACCTTCAATTTTGATATTTTCAGGGTTCTTGTCTGGGGCTGTACAAAGCAAGGAGTATAGATTTTGTCACCATTGTTAGTGGAAGAAATCTCCAGTGAAAGAGACGCACAGAGAGCACATTTTCAACAAGAGCAGATTCAATGATGTGGCAGTTTGGAGCCTTTTAAAGTTCACAGAGTCACAGTGTTGGTGGCTCGAGTGGCCAAAGGGACCTTATCAAACAGCTGTGCACCAAACAATGAAGAGGAGGATTTCAGACCTGCTGGGGGGGTTTTGTATCTCTCTGTGGGCTCGCTGGTAAGCCCCACACCTACAGAGTTCACGGCAGATACTCGGAAGCGATAGTCCACGTGGCCATGGAGTTTGAGGACAGCTGAGTTGTGGTTCCCAGGAACTCGGAGCAGCTCCTTCCAGTTTCCTGGCTCCCACTTGTTCTCTTCATATTCAATAATAAACTCTGTTGACAGGCAGAAGACAATCAGAGTGTCAGAGTGGTCTAACCAGCAGCTGTGCAGAGCGCTCTGCAAGTCTTGCTCCTAGCTTGTGGGTTCCTCAGGGAGATAAATCATAATTTATACATAGATGAATCACTAATGGATTTAAATTGTAAAAGATGATATCATGTTAAAACTGTGGGTCATGTTGATACCACTCACAGATATATACTGAATTAAAACTGTATGTTAGGGCTGTGCAAGTAATCCAGCTTGTAGTTTCAATTCTATCTCCAAATGACCATAAAAACAGGATAATCAACAACAAAAATACAAATATTAAAATAATTTTCTATAATCCACATTAATAGCATGGTTTCTTCTTGTCTTGCCTTCTAAAGGAGCTACAACTTTCCTGTAAGATTTGTTCATCATCGTCATCACCACCATTATCATCACCATCTCACATCTTCAACATCACTATCGTTATTTTCACTATCACATCATCTCCATCTCACCACAACCATCATCATCACCATCGTCACCAATACATCATCCCCATCTCACCACCACCACCATCATCATCACCACCACCATCATCATTATCACCATCATCATCACAATTTTCACCATCACATCACATCATCCCCAACTCGCCACCACCACAACCATCATCCTCACCATCATCATTATTATCATCATTATCATCACCCTCTCACATCTTCAACATCACTATTGTTATTTTCACTATCACATCATCTCCATCTCACCACCACCATCATCATCACCATCGTCACCATAACATCATCCCAATCTCACCATCACCACCACCATCATCATTATCACCATCATCATCACAATTTTCACCATCACATCATATCATCCCCAACTCACCACCACCACAACCATCATCCTCACCATCATCATTATTATCATCATTATCATCACCATCTCACATCTTCAACATCACTATTGTTATTTTCACTATCATATCATCTCCATCTCACCACCACCATCATCATCACCATCGTCACCATAACATCATCCCAATCTCACCATCACCACCACCATCATCATTATCACCATCATCATCACAATTTTCACCATCACATCACATCATCCCCAACTCACCACCACCACCATCATCATCACCATCATCATTATTATCATCATTATCATCACCATCTCACATCTTCAACATCACTATCGTTATTTTCACTATCACATCATCTCCATCTCACCACCACCATCATCATCACCATTGTCACCATAACATCATCCCCATCTCACCATCACCACACCATCATCATTATGGGCGGCCGTGGTGTAGTGGTAATGGCAGTCGACCCCTGATCGGAAGGTTGGAGGTTCGAATCCCGCATCCGCCCACCATGTGTCGTTGTGTCCCTGGGCAAGACACTTAACCCCGAGTTGCTCCCGGTAGGTCTGGATGGCGCCTTGCAAGGCAGGCTACCACTACCGGTGTATGAATGTCTGAATGAATGGGTGGATGGCTGGTATTGTAAAGCGCTTTGGGGCTCCTCACAGGGGGCTGGAAAGCGCTATATAAATAAGCTCCATTTACCATTTACCATTTACCATTTACCATTATCACCATCACATCACATCATCCCCAACTCACCAGCACCACCATCATCATCACCATCATCATTATTATCATCATTATCATCATCATCACCATATTTGTCATCACATCACACCATCCCCATCACACCATCACCGCCGCCACATCATCATCACTGCCATCATCATGACCATCATTATCATTGCATCATCATCCTCATCACCAACACAATAATCATCATCAATCATCACCATCATCATGACCATCATTATCACATCACCACTGCCATCATCATGACCATCATTATCACATCATCATCATATGTAATGACTGATGATGATGATGATGATGATGATGATGATGATGATGATGATGATGATGATGATGATGATGATGATGATGATATGTAATGATCATTAAATAATCATATGTAATGATTATAAAATTTACGGGGAGTTTTAGGTTTTATGTGAAACACTTGTATTTTTCAAAGATTATCATAGTTTATTCACTTTTATGTGAAACAAAACAGAGGAACTTCTGTTTACATAAAGACTAGAAGCCTCATATTTATAAAGACTGTGAAGTTTGTTTATGTATCTAAATAAATCACTGAATATTCTGAAATGTAATTGCTTTTGAAGTTTTTTATTCTACTCTGCCAATATTCATGGAATGTTAGATATTTTCACTTTTGATGCTGTTTTTCTTTTACATTTTACTGTGGGATGTAACTGGGACCCTGTGTACATCATCTCGTTCTATGTACCACACATGGTGCCTATGACAAATAAATCTCTCGGACTCTGACTTGATTATTGCAATTTTATCCTTCCACCATACAATAACAGATCTTTAGGATGAAAACAATTTTGTTAAAGCATGGGGCTGTACAAAAACTATTACAGTAAATGGCAGCTTTGGATGTTATCAGCCCATTAAATCAGCATTATTAGTTGTTTATCATCCCCATTGGTTGCATTGTGACTGTCCCTCCTAGTAGTTTGAAAGGCATGTTGTTATCATTGATAATATGCAGCTTTGCACACGTTTAAAACTGGAAGTTTTATTTTTGTTAGCTTTATTTAACCCTTTTCCTAAATACCTTGATGCATGCTCAATAATCCAGGTAGAAAAATCCAAAAAAGCTAAGTCTGGTCCTCTGGACATTCAAAAAACAAAAAAAAACAAAGCAAAAAAAAAGTAGAAACGTTTCGTCTTTGTCCGAAAGACTTCCTCAGTCTGAGTTGTTGTATTCAGCTCTGTCTTATAAATAGCACCCTCTCACAGTGGATCAACCAGTTGGGTGATGATAGCCAAAACCAGCTGCTCACATGATCAAGAAGGACCATCAGCCTAACGATGGATCGTTAGCACCCTGATGGTTGTTTGCTATTCACAGAGGGCTGAGTGATACTAGCAATAACCGCATTGTAAGAGGGGGACAGTTGAACCCGGAGGCCTCCACACCGGTTTAATGATGTATGGTTTCTTTTCACAAAGATGGCCTCCTTTACTCCTCTCTCAAACCATCGTTTCTCTCTATCAAGAATGTGAACATCTTCATCCCTGAAAGAGTGACCGTTGACCTGGAGATAAGTGTAGACTGTTCAGTGTCAGGAGGACTGTGATCAGTCTTATATCGGGGAAACTAAACAGCCACTGGCCAAAAGGATGGCCCAGCATAGAAGATCAACATGATCAGGTCAGGACTCTTCGGTCTACACTCATCTCCAGGCCAGCAGTCACTCTTTCAGGGATGAAGATGTTCACATCCTTGATAGAGAGGAACGATGGTTTGAGAGAGGAGTAAAGGAGGCCATCTTTGTGAAAAGAAACCATCCATCATTAAACAGAGGTGGAGGCCTCCGGGTTCAACTGTCCCCCTCTTACAATGCTGTTATTGCTAGTATCACTCAGCCCTCTGTGAATAGCAAACAACCATCAGGGTGCTAACGATCCATCGTTAGGCTGATGGTCCTCCTTGATCATGTGAGCAGCTGGTTTCAGGCTGTCATCAGCCAACTGGTTGATCCACTGTGAGAGGTGCTATTTATAAGACTGAGCTGAATACAGCAACTCAGACTGAGGAAGTCTTTCGGACGAAAGACGAAACGTTTCTACATTTTTTTTGCTTTGTTTTGTTTTATTTTTTGAACGTCCAGAGGACCAGACTTAGCTTTTTTAGATAGCTCTTTTCGAGTTGAAGAGCTGACACACGGCATGGCTTGCTGAGCAGTGTGGGCTTTGAGCTCGACGTCTTGGGGGCCAAGTGTGCGGCCAAAGTCTCATCCATCTGTGGGATGTGAGCCAGGCTAGCTGACTCTATGCCCTCGATGTCCAGGAACTGGGAGAGTGGCAGTGTCAAAGATGCTCTCGGTTCTGTCCATGAGCGTGTTAGCTCAGTCAAAAAGTTAGGAAAGACAGGCATCCTGTGTCTCACAGCGGCCTGTTGCTTGGCAAAGAAGTAGTTCCCCGCCAACCTCGTTAACTGTTGTTGAGGTAGGGGTTCTGGCCAATTTACCTTCAGCCCCTCTACAGCTCTGTGGCACAGCTCGAACAAAGCAGGAGTGGACCCATCCGACTCTGCTTGTACTGCCGCGGTTCCCTCGGAGAAGTCCTCCACGTCTCCCTCCTCCTCGTTGTCCGCCTCGTCGTCCGACAGCTCCCCCGAGGTCGTAAGCGACAGCTCGTCAGCTTGCAGCAAGTCCCACGAGTCGAAGTCTGTCCTCGTGTTGCCCCGTCGGGATTGTGAAGATCCATTCTGTCGCCCCAGCTTAACGCTCCGCTGTCCTCCATCTCCTCCGCTTCCATCTCTGTTGTAGGTTTGAGAGTCTCTGAAAAGAACGGGTCCCTTGCCGCGTTGGAACTGCCCATGGCCTTGGCTCAAAGTCCACGCGCCTCCGTCGAATTATCTCGTGCAACTGGCTGCAGTGAGAGCATGACTCAGGGGATTCCAAAGCTGTCTTGGCGTGGACCATTCCCAGGCATATCGGGCAGGCGTCGTGTGTGTCCAACAACGAAATAAAGTAGCCACATACGCTGGGACAAGGCCAAAAGCCAGGGCTCGCTGGTCTGTTGCCGGCCTTGTTGGAGTTCTTCCATTTCCTTTTGCCTTTCTCAGGAGCCATCTTTGAGAAAAGGTGTTGAGTGGAAGCCAGTTAGCAAATGCTAAACAGGGTTCGTCGAACGGAAGCCAGTTAGCGAAAGCTAAACAGGGTTTGTCGAGTGGAAGCCAGTTAGCGAAAGCTAAACAGGGTTCGTCAGGAAAAGTTCTCGCTGTGCTGCTCGTGTAGGCTAGCTGTTAGTCCCGTCAGCTAACAGGTAGACGCGTGGCTCAGTTAGAGTCCTGCTAAACTGGGCGACGAAACAGCAGAGATAGGCGTTTAGCTGTTTGCTAAAAACGTCGACGACTTTTAGTTAGCGGTTGCTAAACAAAGTGCTCGCAGGGAAGTCTTCAGTGATACCCTCTGTAGGGAGTGCGCTCACCTCCTGGTCGGGCGGTTCAGTCACCCGAGACGGTGTCCTGCGAAGTTCAGGTGTGAAGCGAGGTGAAGTGCAAATAGAGACCGAATGTGAGGCGTCACCGTCTTTTATATACGCAGACGCTCACTTGCCTTAAAAAGGCGTGATGTAATGCTTCAGGTGAACCGCGCGGGGGCGCAATTCCCATACCATATGTTGCACCGCAGTAGACTGACTGATAAGGGAACAAAGTAATTTTGCAGGATTAACGGGTGAATCTGAAGATTGAGACTCCACAAGCCATAAAAAATATTTACTATAAAGGCCTATATTTCCTTGAAGGAATGCATATCATTCACCACCTTTAATGTTGGACTTTTAAACTAAAATGTAAGAAATTGATAGAGAAAAGAGTTAAATTTGCAATTTTGCTCAAACCTTGTAGAGTAGATTATATGCATCATCTCATGCTAGATCTGTTCATATTGATGACGACTCTCAGTGACTCCCACATCAAACATTTTCTCATTAGCTGTGAAACCGAGTTACCGGTAGTCATTTTTATGTGTGTTTGCTAAGGTTGATTAGCTGTGGTGAATATTGATTTGTGGTGATTCCAAAAAGTAATCAGCTATAGATGTACATCTACTGATTACTTTCTGGGAGTTTCATAAAGATCTGTTCAATGTTTCACAAGATAATTTGCCAACAGACAAAGTTGATAAAGCAACCAAGCAATAATAAATTATAAAATTTTAAGAAGATATCTTGCATGATTAGTCTGCTCCAATAATATAAGTGTGAGATGATGCTCGGCTATTACCAAACCAAATATTTGCTCAGTATCTGTAAAACTGGGTGGGTTACAGTATTTTATTTTTGTTGGCTAAGGTCAAATGTGGTGGTCATTTTAAATAAGGTTAACACTAAAAATAAATTTGTTGTTGATGTACATCCAGTAAGAGTTTGGATAAAATCTATCCATTGACCCATGAGATAGTTTGCTAACAGACATACCGGTAGATAAACATTTGCACAAAGACATGAGCAAAAGTTTTCCCACCCTTCTGACTTTGGCTGCCAGCAATATTTAACCAGAGTTGGTTTTCTACTTTATACATATTTAAAACAAAAGAAAAACATATACAAATATTCTGTCACTCACATGTTTCCATTCATTCCCATGGGTTCTTGCTCCTGCTTCAAACCCTGGCTGCAGATCAGAATCTGGTGCCTTCATCTCTCTGTAGGCCTTATCAAGCCCTGCCAGCCTGCGCCTGTCCTTCAGCTCGTCCTTCAGCGAGCTGCTCAGGTCGTTGTTTATGGGTAGGCTGTGGAGAGAACGCCATGGGGAGATGCTTCTCTGAACCTGAGAGAAGCTGTGGTTTGTCAGGGAGCGCACTCGACGTCGGCCCTCCACAGGTCCACCGCCACCTCCGTTCCTGCTACTGTTGCCATAGCTCATCTTAGGTGGCTGTAAAACAGACACATACTACACACACACACACACACACATGGACCCACCAGTTTTAGCTCTGAATTTATTTGTTTTGAACAAAGCAAACTGGTTTAATCAAAGAAGTATCTTTTACTCTGTGTCTGTCCATCCTGGTGACATCATCGAGGTTTGTTGAGTCAGAGATCCCTCCATGAACAACCAGCACCTTGTGATTGATCACTGTGGCCACAGGAAGCCAGCTGAAGATCTTCTGGAGAAGCTTTAAAATCTTCTTCCCATGTACCTGAAGGCAAGTTAGAGGACATATGAG
>JBBPBX010060414.1:0-21451 GCA_038048925.1 Garcialebias charrua
TCCAACACGGTAAGACTCAAAAGTGCTGGTTCTGGTCTGTGTTCAGCTTGGACTGTTTGTTGGCTGTGTGTTATTTTAGTTAAACCTTTTTTTAGCTGGTTAGATCTGATTGAGACAGTTTACACATCTTTTTTGGATTTAAAGCTGTGAAGCTCTGCGCTGTGAAGCCGGTGTGCGCTCGCTCCTTGTAATAATTAAATAATTAATGATATCGGAGTAACTACTTTGTGACAAGTTGTCTGATTCGTCTGCCATGATTTCTTTCTCAAACTCATTTAACTCGACCACTGCCAGTTTGCTCTTGTTCCTTGGTGAAGCTGTGGTAGCTCGTGTTTTTGTCCGTATAATTTGCTCTGCTCGTTCGCCATCTTTGCCTTCTCTGCCTTCAGATGTGGTGCGAAAACCGGTTTGCGCAATACTGGGGGCGTGTCTGGGAACTATGTATTGTGTGGCTCTAATCGCTACACCATCTGAACCATACAGCCGAACCCACCTGACCACCTCCTTCCTCCTCAGGAGCTCCAGAGGACCAGCTGTAAATACAATCCTGAGTCTTGTCTCGTTCTGGGTCTCGTACAAATCTGGGTTTCCTGAGTTGTGACACTCATAAAAGCTCCCTGATACTTCGGATCAATACCACTTTTATGCTTAGTGATGTCATTTTATGGGCAGCACAGTGATACAACTGGTAGAGCTGCTGCCTCTCAGCGAGCAGATCCCCGGTTCAAATCCCGGTCCGGGGGCCTTTCTGGGTGGAGTTTGCATGTTCTCTCCGTGCATGCGTGGGTTTTCTCCGGGTGCTCCGGTTTCCTCCCACAGTCCAAAAACATGCATGTTAGGCTGATTGGTAACTCTAAATTGACCCTGGGTGTGAGTGAAACAGGTCCCTCTTGTAAATGAGTCCCCGTGGCTCTACGAGGCTAGCCTGTATAAATAAAGGTTGAATGAATGAATGAATGAATTTCCACTTCAGAAGTAACCGAATGTAAAAAAATAAATACAAATGAACTAGTGAGGAGATATTAAGACAAACAGGTGACGAGCAGAGTGCTGGCTAAGTGTTTAAAGTCATTGTGTAATGTTTAAGTACTAACTTAGTTACTCAGTTTTAGTACACAGTATTGCCAAGTAACCAAATTGATGTACTTCGTAGACAACTAATGAGATACCCTTAGGGGAACATGTACTCTGTAAATCTGTTTTGTTTAAATATTGCAATTATTGCTCTTTAATAAAAAAAACACCACTAATAAAACATACTGCTGTATTTTACTTACTTGTAATTTACTGATTGTCTGAATTTCACTACGAAAACCATAAAGACAAATGTCACAACACTGAAAACAGTTCAGTTCGTGTTAAAGCAGGGGTGTCAAAGTCAAATACACGGAGGGCCCAAAAAAACAAATTTGCTACAACCCAAGGGCCTTTTAAATGAATGAATAAATAAATTAAATTAAATATTATATAGCTTTACATCTGCTAAGTTCTTGGCATAAACCAACACAGACATGTTCCTGCCTTTAGTATTTTACATTGTTTTATAATGTAGCTGTTTATGTTTTTTTTTATTATACAGTTTTCTTGTGATTTTTAATTAATATGCTTTTTTTTTTATGATTGTTTACTGTTGGCTGCAAGTATCAAGCTGTGAAATCCTTCATTTTCTACAGCTGATAGCTGTTGGTCATTAATTATGAGGAAGTTTAGCAACTTCTCGGTGAACATTCGAGCTCCATGGCTTCAGCGGTGTGTTATAATAATAATAATAATAATAATAATAACGAATTTAATTTATAATGCACTTTTCATTAATGAAAATCTCAAAGTGCTACAAAGTGCAACAGAATTAAATGTCAATAAAACAAGTAATAAAACAAGTAAAATCAATAACAGTATCAACTAAGATCAAAGGTAGAATCATGAGGAGGCAGAGTATGCTCGGTTGAAAAGAAAGGTCTTCAAGCCGCTCTTAAAGTCAACCAGTGACTGTGGGGCTCTCAGGCAGTCAGGAAGAGAGTTCCACAGGCGGGGGGCAGCCACACTGAAAGCCCGGTCTCCCATGGTCCTTAATTTGGTTCTCGGAATGTGAAGGAGATTACTGTTCTGTGACCGCAGAGACCGGGTGGATGAGTATGGAATAAGAATGTCCTTTAGATAATCTGGTGAAGTTCCGTGTAAGCATTGATGTGTAATGAGAGCAGTTTTGTACTGAATTCTGTAGGTGACAGGAAGCCAATGAAGGTTATGGAGAATGGGTGTAATATGTTCAAATTTACGAACTCTCAACAAAATCCTTGCTGCACTGTTTTGAATATATTGAAGCTTCTGAAGGTATTTGCCAGGGATTCCAATAAACAGGGAGTTGCAGTAGTCGAGCCTGGAGGAGACAAAAGCATGGACGAGCTTCTCAGCATCGGAAAAAGTTAGGGATGGGCGAAGTCTGGAGATGTTTCGAAGATGGAAGAAGCAAGTTTTAAACAGAAGCTTAATGTGATTTTCAAATGTAAGATGAGAGTCCATTTTTATTCCAAGATTTGTAACAGAGGTGGAGAGGGGGATGTCTTGTCCAGAAAAGGAAATTGTTGTTATAGTAGATGTTTGTACCTGGTGAGGGGTGCCAATCAGTATGGCCTCAGTCTTGGAGCAGTTTAATTGAAGAAAGTTCTGATTCATCCATGCCCTAATTCCTCCAGGCAGGCAGAGAGGGCAGTGAGTGAAGATGGAGATGACAAGGTGGAAGATGAGGATGCTCCAGTCCTGATGTAAAGCTGTGTATCGTCGGCATAACAGTGAAAAGAAATGTTGAACTGATTAATAATTTGACCTAAAGGCAGCATGTAAAGGGAAAACAGCAGGGGCCCCAGAACTGACCCCTGAGGGACACCACAGGAGACACAGACTGTCTGGGACGTGGCGTTGCCAAGACTAACACATTCCAGCCTATTGGAGAGGAAAGATTTGAACCAGTCCAGGACAGTGTCACAGAGACCGACCTCCACATGAAGACGGTGGAGGAGGATACTATGGTCCACAGTGTCGAAGGCTGCAGTGAGGTCAAGGAGGACAAGGATGGAGGGAGAACCAGTGTCAGCAGCCAAGAGGACATCATTGGTAACTCTCAGCAATGCAGTCTCTGTACTGTGAGCTGCCCTGAATCCAGACTGGAACTTCTCATACAGGGAGTGTTGTTGTAGGTGGTCCTGCAGCTGAGCAGCAACTGCTTTTTCCAGCACTTTAGACAGAAAAGGGAGGTGTGAAATTGGGCGGTAATTAGAAAAAATGTCGGGATCCAAATTAGATTTTTTCAGAAGAGGCCTAATGATGGCAGTTTTTAGAGGCAGTGGAACATGACCAGATTGTAGAGACTGATTTATTATTTGAGTGATTAGTGGGCTTATTGCAGAGTGATTGGATTTTATGAGAGACGAGGGGAAGGGATCCAGGGCGCAGGATGAAGGCTTCATTTTCTTGATGATGGCCTCCACCTCACTCTGAACAACTTCATCAAAGCTGTTTAGGGTCCCAGAATGCAGACGGGTAGATGGCACACTGAGAACAGGGAGGTTGTGGAGCTGAGATCTGATAGTGTCAACTTTGTTTTTAAATGACGAAAGGAACAGGTCGCATTTTTGAGCAGAGTCCTCAGGAGTTTGTTTAATGGGATTAAGCAGACGAGTTATTGTGGAGAAGAGCTGTTTAGAGTTTCCAGGGCAGGTGTTGATGATGTTGGAATAATATTTGGAGCGTGCTTCTTTAAGAGAATAGGCGTACGCTTTCTGATGTTCTTTATATGCCTGCTTATGTACAGAGAGACCAGATGATTTTACACGTCTCTCAATAGCACGGCCAGTTGCCTTCATCCTGCGCAGCTCACCAGTGTACCAGGGGGCTGAACGGGAGAAAGACACCAGTCTTGACTTCAAGGGGGCGTGTAGGTCCAGGAGCTCCCGGAGAGATTGGTTGTAGTAATCCACAGAGTCATCTGCAGATGAATGATTGACAGCGGTCAGGGCGTGAAGATCAGCAGACAGAACATCAGGGGAAATGTTTTTAAAGTCACGGAACTGGATAGGTCGTTTTGGGTTTGAAGCAGGCGAAGATGAAGGCACTTCCAGGGAGATGACCCTGTGGTCTGAGACACCCAGGTCATATACAGATAAGTTATTGATGAGTACAGTGTCTGTAATCACCAAATCCAGAGTATGCCCCCTGCTGTGCGTAGGGGCGTCAACGTGTTGAGTGAGATTAAGAGAGTCCAGAAGAGACTTAAAATCTGTTGCCAGAGGTGAAGAAGAATTGTCCATGTGGATATTTAAGTCGCCAAGAAAAATGGTCTTCACAGGGGAGGTGCAGAAAAAAGTGAGGAGGTCATGCATCTCTGAGTTAAATGAAACATGCGGTTTGGGAGGCCTATAAATTAATATAACATTCATCAGAAGTGGGGCTTTGAAGCTGAAGGCCAGACATTCAAAAGAAGAAAAGTCCTGAGAAACCAGATGAGACAATTTTAAATTACTGCGATAAATTACCGCCAGACCACCACCACGGCCAGTGCTGCGGGCTCTCTGCAGATAACTGTATCCAGAGGGACACGCTTCGTTCAGAGAACTGAACACATCCGGTTGATGCCAAGTTTCTGTAAGACACATGAGGTCCAAGTTCTTCTCCAGAATGTGATCATGAATTAAACATGATTTGTTGGATAGTGACTGCACATTGAAAAGTTCTAATTTAATACCAGTTGGAATAGGAGCTTTTTGAACCGGTTTAAGCAGACTGAAGTCCACTCCACGTTTTCCTTGCCACTTCGTGCGCTGTGGACTACAAGGGACTACAGACGCAGCGTTCTGATGACGACATCGAGGTGCGACACGTGCGACACGTCTCTCAGTCCAGACAGTAGTAATCGAGTCAGAGCTCGCTTGAGAATAAACGGTTTTCTTTCGAGAGCTTCTATGGATGTAACGAGGTCTACGCAGAAGTCCCAGTTGTTTGATGGTGGAAACAGAAGGAGTTGTTAAGTTCAAACAACTGCGAAGCGGAGTAGGTTAACATTGTCGAGCCTGTGGAAGCTAGCACGGAGCTAGCCGCTAACAGCAGGCCTGCGGCTCCGAAAAAGATATACAGGAAGCAGAGAGAGGTAACTTGAACGAGCATTACCTTGAAGGAGTACAGGAGGGAATCCAGAACAGTCCAGAGGACACAGGAAGTTGAGTGAGGCAGCAAGCGAACAATAAATGTAGCTACGTGGTTCTCTCTGGTCTGCCTCTTTTCCACCGCTCGGCTCGGCTCGGGTTGGATCGGCTCAGGTCGGCTCAGTTCGGGTCGGGTCACATCTATGTTCTGTTTCCACAGCTTTTTTGTACCCCTTCTGTGGGCGGGGTCCAGAATCCTACTCGTCTTACCACATGGTGGCAGTAGTGTTCCTCAAGCTATTTACTACAGTACTAGCCACCACTAGAAGAAGAACACAATAAAGACTTTGTATCACATATTATCAATTCTATCAAAAACCACATAGCTGATATTTTTCAAAAAAATCTAGTGTGATCACAACATATTCATACACGAAATGTATCCTGTTGGAGTTATTTGAAATAAAATTCAATGTTTTATAGACATAAATGTGTCAACCTACGTCCATTATTTTCTACTTTGTATCACATATTATCAATTCTATCAAAAACCACAAAGCTGATATTTTTCAAAAAAATCTAGTGTGATCACAACATATTCATACACGAAATGTATCCTGTTGGAGTTATTTGAAATAAAATTCAATGTTTTATAGACATAAATGTGTCAACCTACGTCCATTATTTTCTACTTTGTATCACATATTATCAATTCTATCAAAAACCACAAAGCTGATATTTTTCAAAAAAATCTAGTGTGATCACAACATATTCATACACGAAATGTATCCTGTTGGAGTTATTTGAAATAAAATTCAATGTTTTATAGACATAAATGTGTCAACCTACGTCCATTATTTTCTACTTTGTATCACATATTATCAATTCTATCAAAAACCACAAAGCTGATATTTTTCAAAAAAATCTAGTGTGATCACAACATATTCATACACGAAATGTATCCTGTTGGAGTTATTTGAAATAAAATTCAATGTTTTATAGACATAAATGTGTCAACCTACGTCCATTATTTTCTACTTTGTATCACATATTATCAATTCTATCAAAAACCACAAAGCTGATATTTTTCAAAAAAATCTAGTGTGATCACAACATATTCATACACGAAATGTATCCTGTTGGAGTTATTTGAAATAAAATTCGAATTTTTATAATTTATTTTCGTTGTGCAAACACAGGTTTTGGAAAAAGTCAAAGCGAAACTACTTTAAATGCAGCACATTTGACCATACGTGACAATATTAAAGCGTGGTTAAGCTCAGGAGCCCTCGTACTATTAAAGTCAGCTATGAAATATATTTTATATCTGTTCATTGAGCTACATTTAAAGACATAAAGCCGCCCGCGCGCCGCGTGTTACTCGTGGCGAAACTACTTTTTAAAATCGTGCAGTTTTGAGCAGTACGTGATTTTATTAAGGACACGTTCAGCTGAAGACCCATCTTTGCTATAAATTTAAAAAATAACAATTGTTTTTACCGTGTTATTCATGTAAAAGTCCTGCCGTGGTAGCTTCCCTCGCTTCCGTAAAAACAGCTCTCGTCTCCTCCTCCCTCCTTCCGGAGCGGGTGAGCTCGCTTCAGTACACCTCTGAAAGCAGCCCGAAAATCTCAGGAAATCTCGCGCGGCTCCGCTCGGAATAGCCGGTGGGAAAGGATGAAAGGGGGTCTCTGCGACGCACATATGACGTAACATCCGACCCGAGCCGACCGGTGGAAAAGGGGCAAGCTAAATTCGTGCTAGAGCTAGCGGGAGGTTGACAGCTCCCACTACTAAAATTCCGGTTAGACTAGTAAAGTTTTCTATCTAATGAATCCAGCAAACAAGTCAAATCTTGGCTTCGCCATGGTCTCCCATCCTGAGCAAGCACAATGGCATCAGTGGAAAGGAAAAACTCCCTTTTAGAAGGAAGAAACCTTTAGCAGAACCAGGCTCAGGACAAGCGGCCAACTGCTTTGACCGGCAGCGTGTAATGTCTGCAGATCCACAATGCAGTCAGAAGAGACAGTTGCTCTAAAACTTAATCACAGAAAGGTACAAATGCCCAACAAGGGTCCGTGAAAAAAACAGCAGAAAGTAACATAAAAAGCTCAAGGAGCAAAAAGTACGAGGAGCAGCGGCAGCCAAGGTGCCCGCGTCCGCTCACAGGTGCTGTTCAATTCTTCTTGTTCAATCTGGGAAGGGCGTTCTGATTTCGGTCAGCCACTCTCAGCCTGTCCCTCCTACGAGACGGTCAGACAGCGGGTCGGACTGGACGCAGCTGGACGCGGTCGGTCTCCCTGTTTCGGTTTAGCGAGAGTGGCGTCCCGCTGAAGCCCCAGAGCTCGAATGTCCAACGTAAAACTAACTTGACCACAGTTTAATGTGGCGCTATGGCTATACAGACATTGCACGTTGCTGTCTTGCGGTGTTTAGTGTAAAATAATTCCACACAGCGGACATGTTATGATGAAAAGTTAGCTAGCTGTTAGCTAAAGTGCTACTCATAGTCAGCACGCTGTAGCTGGCCGCAAACTATGAAATGGATTTCCTGAATGTGACGTGAGGCGGGTCTTGTTACTCTGGGTTCATGAGACACGACTCCGGATCGGATCGACCCCATCCCAAGTACTGTTGCATTGTGGGGAATGTAGTGTTGGTGCGTGCAAAACACCAGCGGGCGGCTGTGGCCTGCGGGCTGGTTCTAATAGTAATTAAATGTCATCCAGGGGGCCATAGATAATTAATTTGCGGGCCAGATCTGGCCTGCGGGCCTTGACTTCGACAAATGTGTGTTAAAGTACCGGCAGCTGTGGGGGACAAAATACCAACCTAAAAACATCTGAGGACATATGACAGCGCAGTGAAAACTGCTTCATTTACTGTGAAATACTTTCCCAGACTTGCTCTTTCGCAGCTTTTCTACGCAAGATTGTTCACGACACACGGTTGTCAACGTTAATATTACTCACGGGATTAAAAGGAAACAAAATTAAATACTTCAGACAGGTGACGCCATTTTGTAGTTTTCTTTCAGTCAAAAGAACTACACTACCCAGAAGCCAACAGTGCTTCCAGCCGCTGCTTTCTGCTGAAACGGAGGGAAAGTTTCATAATGCTAATCCACGCTAACTGTTGAGCTCCCGGAACTGGCAGGACTTAGGTCTGCAGAACCGGAACCGAGCCCGACCAGAACTGAGCTGCTGTTCTGCAGAACTGGTACAGTCCATGCACGTATGTTGTTAAAATGACAAAGTGTAGAACATTTTAAGAGTGTGGGAAAGTTTTATAAAGCCTTAAAATATATAAAAACACTCAAATAAACAAATACCCCAATCCATGCTCAATAATCCAGGTAGAAAAATCTAAAAAAGCTAAGTCTGGTCCTCTGGACATCAAAAAACAAAACAAAACAAAGCAAAAAAAAAATTGTAGAAACATTTCGTCTTTCGTCCGAAAGACTTCCTCAGTCTGAGAAGCTGTATTCAGCTCAGTCTTATAAATAGCACCCTCTCACAGTGGATCAACCAGTTGGCTGATGACAGCCGAAACCAGCTGCTCACATGATCAAGGAGGACCATCAGCCTAACAATGGATCGTTAGCACCCTGATGGTTGTTTGCTATTCACAGAGGGCTGAGTGATACTAGCAATAACAGCATTGTAAGAGGGGGACAGTTGAACCCGGAGGCCTCCACCCCTGTTTAATGATGGACGGTTTCTTTTCACAAAGATGGCCTCCTTTACTCCTCTCTCAAACCATTGTTCCTCTCTATCAAGGATGTGAACATCTTCATCCCTGAAAGAGTGACCACTGGCCTGGAGATGAGTGTAGACCGCAGAGTCCTGTTTAGGTTTTCTTCTCTGCTTTCAGGAATACCATACCATACCATACCATTTTATTTATAAAGCACTTTAAACAGGAACAAGTCCACCAAAGTGCTGGAATGTGATGAAATGTGGATATCCTAACTGGGCCTTCCTGAAAGCCGAGAAGAAACCCAAACAGGACTCCAGCCAACCATCAGGTGAAAAGAAGGAACCCAGACCCAGACCAGTGGTCATTCCATATGTTGCGGGAGTTTCAGAGACATTGAGACGTTTATTCTCTAAACACAACGTCCCAGTGGCTTTTAAACCCCAAAATACATTACGGCAAAGACTGGTTCATCCCAAAGATCCAGTCCCCCGGCACAAACAGAGTAATATTGTGTATGCTGTTCAGTGTCAGGAGGGCTGTGATCAGTCTTAATCGGGGAAACTAAACAGCCACTGGCCAAAAGGATGGCCCAGCACAGAAGATCAACATCATCAGGTCAGGACTCTGCGGTCTACACTCATCTCCAGGCCAGCGGTCACTCTTTCAGGGATGAAGATGTTCACATCCTTGATAGAGAGGAACAATGGTTTGAGAGAGGAGTAAAGGAGGCCATCTTTGTGAAAAGAAACCGTCCATCATTAAACAGAGGTGGAGGCCTCCGGGTTCAACTGTCCCCCTCTTATGGTGCATTCAGACCAAACAGCGTTTCAACCTCCAAAAAGCTCGTCACGCACGCAAGTGGACGCACTTGGTCTCCAGACCTACTTGGACCTGAACCCCAGAACGCGAAACAGCTGCTGGGTGTGTGGGAGGAGCTTACCGGTATACGGAGTCCTCATTGCACTCCGCCAGGCGAGGAGCTTTTTATTTCCGTCTCTGTGGAGCAGACTTGACTGGTCGTGAAGGACTTGTCGCGAACACACAGCTACAATGAGTTTCTCTTCCATAGTACACGACCTCGCGGGTCTTTTCTGTACTCAAGTATACTTACAAAAATGAACTTTAAGTATACTTCTTTTTGCTAAGGGAGTACACAACCTCGCTGGTCTTTTCTGTGTCCCACAAACAATACGTCACACAGTGTGCGCGCACCCTCGTTTCCGCGTCACATAGGGACTCTCCCCGTCTCTTCTCCTCCTCTCTTCTCCCCCTCTCTTCTCCACCCGACTCTCCCTGATTGGTTGACACACCAACCAATCAGGGAGAGTTGAGCGGCGTTTGAAAGTTTGAACCGCAAAATCTTCAGCATGTTGAATGCGCGGTTTGGAGGCTGAAGCCGGTTCACGTGCACGGAAAAACGCTTCCCAGCACGCTCAACACGCACGCGACGTGACGCCCGACGCCAAGACGTGGCTGGAAGCGCGTCCACCATTGACTTTACATGTAAACTGGACGCTCCTGCTGCTGAAAAGCTGTTCGGTCTGAATGCACCATTACAATGCAGTTATTGCTAGTATCACTCAGCCCTCTGTGAATAGCAAACAACCATCAGGGTGCTAACGATCCATCGTTAGGCTGATGGTCCTCCTTGATCATGTGAGCAGCTGGTTTCAGCTGTCATCAGCCAACTGGTTCATCCACTGTGAGAGGGTGCTATTTATAAGACTGAGCTGAATACAGCAGCTCAGACTGAGGAAATCTTTCGGACGAAAGACGAAACGTTTCTACACATTTTTTTTGCTTTGTTTTGTTTTTTGAATGTCCAGAGGACCACCAGACTTAGCTTTTTTAGATCAAATAAACAAAGTTCCTACTTCACGTTTTTTCACCTGTTGTGGTGGCGTCTGGAACGTAACCTCCGCGATAATCGAGGGACTACTGACGGTCTGAGTTGCCAGAATGTTACCATGAACCAAAGACAGTGTCTGACACGGTGGTGCAGCTAAAACTGAGGCGTTTGTGGTTCGATACCAGCAGCTCAGGTGGACAGAAATAAAACATACAAGAATATATGAGTCCGAACAGAGCTGCAGGAGTCCAGCTGCAGCAGACCTGGTGGTGGGACCTGAATGGAGCTCACTGACTTGGTGAGGGGAGGCCCTGGGGGGGGGGGGAGGTTTTATTAGTCTCATTTATTCAGGCTGACCTCATTTACTGCACCGACCTTCAACTCTTCTTCATAACCGCCTCCTCTCCCTGGTGACTCTGGCTGCAGTCTGCTCCAGCTGCCAGACTCCAACCACATTTAACACACACGCACATGCACACGCACGTGCACATGACCAGCCTGTGCAGCTTAAAACCAATCGCAGCAAGTGCACGGCCGATGTTCTGAAAAGAATTAAGGTTAAGAGCAGACACACACCAGCAGCACCAACACAAACCGCTGACAGGGATGAGCTGCACACTGAGGGTGTGTGTGGTCGTCAGGCCACAACAGCCTCCATCGCCTGGCAGCTGATGGATCTCAGCTGCGAGTCTTTATCCTTTAGCATCTGTCCATCCTCCTGAGCTTCCTCCTCTTTCTCTCAAACAACTCACACTCCTGCTCTGCCAGCGAGCACACACACACACACGTCGCACAAAGCAGCTTGCACAGTCAGCAGCAGTGCACGCAGCCGACAGCTGATAGCTCACGTTTACCTCGTTCTGCACACTTAACGATTCAGACAACCAGGAGCGAGGTTCTGTGGAAGGCTTGGGGTCAGTTAATGTCTTACCTGCAGTAGGTAGCTGAGTTATACCGCAGGTTAGAGTTCAGTTCAGTGGGAACTGATTATTTCCTGGCTGGTTTGAAGGAAAAAAGTGGATTTTATTTATTTATTTTAAAACAACTATTCAAATATTAAAAATGCCATAGCAGTTCATGTTAACATACAAACCGGATTCCAAAAAAAGTTGGGACATTAAACAAATTGTGAATAAAAACTGAATGCAATGATGTGGAGATGCCAACATCTAATATTTTATTCAGAATAGAACACAAATCACAGATCAAAAGTTTAAACTGAGAGAATGTATCATTTTAAGGGAAAAATATGTTGTTTCAAAATTTCATGGCGTCAACAAATCCCAAAAAAGTTGGGACAAGTCCATTTTTACCACTGTGTGGCATCCCCCCTTCTTACAACACTCAACAGACGTCTGGGGACAGAGGAGACCAGTTTCTCAAAGGAATGCTCTCCCATTCATGTCTAATACAGGCCTCTAACTGTTCAATCGTCTTGGGCCTTCTTTGTCGCACCTTCCTCTTTATGATGCGCCAAATGTTCTCTATAGGTGAAAGATCTGGACTGCAGGCTGGACATTTCAGTACCGGATCCTTCTCCTACGTAGCCATGATGTTGTGATTGCTGCAGAATGTGGTCTGGCATTATCTTGTTGAAAAATGCAGGGTCTTCCCTGAAAGAGATGACGTCTAGATGGAGCATATGTTGTTCTAGAACCTGAACATAGTTCTCTGCATTAATGGTGCCTTTCCAGACATGCAAGCTGCCCATGCCACAAGCGCTCATGCAACCCCATACCATCAGTGATGCAGGCTTCTGAACGGAGCGTTGATAACAACTTGGGCTATCCTTGTCCTCTCTGGTCCGGATGACATGGCGTCCCAGTGTTCCATAAAGAACTTCAAATCGTGACTCATCTGACCACAGAACAGTCTTCCATTTTGCCACACTCCATTTTAAATGACCCCTGGCCCAGTGCAAACGTCTGAGCTTGTGGAGCTTGCTTAGAAATGGCTTCCTCTTTGCACTGTAGAGTTTCAGCTGGCAACGGCGGATGGCACGGTGGATTGTGTTCACTGACAATGCTTTCTGGAAGTATTCCTGAGCCCATTCTGTTATTTCCTTGACAGTGGCATTCCTGTTTGAGGTGCAGTGACGTTTAAGGGCCCGGAGATCACGAGCATCCAGTAGAGTTTTACGGCCTTGACCCTTACGCACAGCGATTGTTCCAGATTCTCTGAATCTTTTGATGATGTTATGCACGGTTGATGATGATAACTTAAAAGTCTTTGCTATTTTACGCTGGGTAACACCATTCTGGTATTGCTGCACTATCTTTCTGCGCAACAATGGTGGAATTGGTGATCCTCTTACCATCTTGGCTTCTGAGAGACACTGACACTCTGAGAAGCTCTTTTTTATACCCAATCATGTTGTCAATTGACCTAATTAGTGTTAATTGGTCTTCCAGCCATGGGCTCACCACCAGTGAGAGGGGCCAATGGGGTCGGGTGCATTGTGAAATGGGTGGTGGCCGAGGGCGGGGACCCTGGCGGTCTGATCCTCGGCTACAGAAGCTGGCCATTGGGACATGGAATGTCACCTCTCTGGTGGGGAAGGAGCCTGAGCTAGTGTGTGAGGTTGAGAGGTTCCGACTAGAAATAGTCGGACTCACCTCAACGCATGGCTCTGGCTCTGGAACCAGTTTCCTTGAGAGGGGTTGGACACTCTTCCACTCTGGAGTTGCCCCTGGTGAGAGGCGCCGAGCAGGAGTGGGCATACTTGTTGCCCCCCATCTTGGTGCCTGTACGTTGGGGTTCACCCCGGTGAACGAGAGGGTAGCCTCCCTTCGCCTACGTGTGGGGGGACGGGCTCTGACTGTTGTTTGTGCCTATGCGCCAAACGGCAGCGCAGATTACCCACCCTTTTTGGAGTCCTTGGAGGGGTATTGGAGGGTGCGCCTCCTGGGGACTCCCTTGTTCTGCTGGGGGACTTCAACGCTCACGTGGGCAATGACAGTGAGACCTGGAGGGGTGTGGTTGGGAGGAACGGCCCCCCTGATCTGAACCCGAGTGGTGTTCTGTTGTTGGACTTCTGTGCTCGTCATGGATTGTCCATAACGAACACCATGTTCAGGCATAAGGGTGTCCATATGTGCTCTTGGCACCAGGACACCCTAGGTCGCAGTTCGATGATCGACTTTGTTGTCGTCTCATCTGATCTGCGGCCGCATGTCCTGGACACTCGGGTGAAGAGAGGGGCGGAGCTGTCAACTGACCACTACCTGGTGGTGAGTTGGCTCCGATGGTGGGGGAGGATGCCGGTCAGACCTGGCAGACCCAAACGTATTGTGAGGGTCTGCTGGGAACGTCTGGCAGAGTCTCCCGTAAGACGGAGCTTTAACTCCCACCTCCGGGAGAGCTTTGAACACGTTCCGAGGGAGGCGGGGGACATTGAGCCCGAGTGGGCCATGTTCCGCGCCTCTATTGTCGAGGCAGCTTATCGGAGTTGTGGCCGCAAGGTTGTTGGTGCCTGTCGTGGTGGCAACCCTCGAACCCGGTGGTGGACACCGGCGGTGAGGGATGCTGTCAAGCTGAAGAAGGAGTCCTATTGGGCCTTTTTGGCCTGTGGGACCCCGGAAGCAGCAGATAGGTACCGGCAGTCCAAGCGGCATGCGGCTCGGGTGGTTGCTGAGGCAAAAACTCGGGCGTGGGAGGAGTTCGGAGAGGCCATGGAGAATGACTTCCGTACGGCTTCGAGGCGATTCTGGTCCACCATCCGGCGTCTCAGGGGGGGAAAGCGGTACGCGACCAACACCATTTATGGTGGGGATGGCGTGCTGTTGACCTCAACTCGGGATGTTGTGAGTCGGTGGGCGGAATACTTCGAAGACCTCCTCAATCCTACTGGCACGTCTTCCACTGAGGAAGCGGAGCCTGGGGACTTTGGGTCGGGCTCTCCAATCTCTGGTGCTGAGGTCGCCGAGGTGGTTAAAAAGCTCCGCGGTGGCAGGGCTCCGGGGGTGGATGAGATTCGTCCTGAGTTCCTTAGGGCTCTGGATGTTGTGGGGTTGTGTTGGCTTACGCGACTCTGCAATATCGCGTGGACATCGGGGGCAGTTCCCTTGGATTGGCAGACTGGGGTGGTGGTTCCCCTATTCAAAAAGGGGGACCGTAGGGTGTGTTCCAACTATAGGGGGATCACACTCTTAAGCCTCCCTGGTAAGGTCTATTCAGGGGTTCTGGAGAGGAGGGTCCGTCGGATAGTCGAACCTCGGATTCAGGAGGAGCAGTGTGGTTTTCGTCCTGGTCGTGGAACACTAGACCAGCTCTACACCCTCAACAGGGTCCTGGAGGGTGCGTGGGAGTTTGCCCAACCAGTTTACATGTGCTTTGTGGACTTGGAAAAGGCATTCGACCGCGTCCCTCGGGGGGTTCTGTGGGGGGTACTCCGGGAGTATGGGGTACCAGGCCCTTTGATATGGGCTGTTAGGTCCCTGTACGACCGGTGTCAGAGCATGGTCCGCATCGCTGGCAGTAAGTCAGGCTCGTTTCCGGTGAGAGTTGGACTCCGCCAAGGTTGCCCTTTGTCACCGATTCTGTTCATAACTTTTATGGACAGAATTTCTAGGCGCAGCCAAGGTGTTGAGAGGATCCGTTTTGGTGGCCTTAGAATCGCTTCTCTGTTTTTTGCAGATGATGTGGTCCTATTGGCTTCATCAGATCGTGATCTACAGCTTTCGCTGGAGCGGTTTGCAGCTGAATGTGATGCGGCCGGGATGAGGATCAGTTCCTCCAAATCCGAGGCCATGGTCTTGAGCCGGAAAAGGGTAGCATGCCCTCTCCAGGTCGGGGAGGAGGTCCTGCCCCAAGTGGAGGAGTTTAAGTATCTCGGGATCTTGTTCACGAATGAGGGAAAACTGGAGCGTGAGATCGATAGGCGGATAGGTGCAGCATCCGCAGTGAAGCGGGCGCTGTACCGGTCTGTCGTGGTGAAGAGAGAGCTGAGTCAAAAGGCAAAGCTCTCAATTTACCGATCGATCTACGTTCCCACCCTCATCTATGGTCATGAGCTTTGGGTTATGACCGAAAGAACGAGATCTCGGATACAAGCGGCTGAAATGAGTTTTCTCCGCAGGGTGTCTGGACTCTCCCTTAGAGATAGGGTGAGAAGCTCAGTCATCCGGGAGGGACTCGGAGTAGAGCCGCTGCTTCTCCACATCTTAATATTGTATCACATTTGTGATTGTTTTTCTTTTGTTGTATTTTAAAATGAATAAACTTAATAAAAATAAAAACTGAGACTGAACTGAGGAGACACAATTCAGTTTAATCAAAAACTTATTCTCAAAATTATTCTTGAAAGTAACAGAGTAATGAGTTTTTTTAAATTTATTTTACTTTTGCTGTTTTTTATTTTATTTTTCATTTCATTTCTTGTATTTACTTTTGTTATGACTTTCTTGTTGTCTGTTACTCATCTTTTTGTTTAAAATGTCCTCTTTTGCATCAGTTTGAACCTCTGAGCTCAGGAAGGCATTATAGGATCCCTCTGGCAACAAAGAACATCTAGAAGTCCTTTTCCCGAGTGCAGTAACCATTCTTAACCAAACCAAATGATAACATTTACTTATGATACGCAAAGTGTTTTGTTCTATGCAAAAATTGTTGATATTTTGGATTGTATGAATGAGTTTTATTTCATGGTTGGAGACCAAATGATAACATTTACTTATGATACGCAAAGTGTTTTGTTCTATGCAAAAATTGTTGATATTTTGGATTGTATGAATGAGTTTTATTTCATGGTTGGAGAGCCGAAGAAAAATTTCCACCTTGGTGGACAATGAAGTTTCATCTCATCTCATCTCATCTCTTGTAAATGAGTCCTCGTGGCTCAATGAGACTACATTTGGATGTTTGGAATCACCAGTGAGTTGTACCAGCAGATGAAGGCAGACATGGAAATCCAAGCAGAGGCTGCCTGATCCAAAATAACTGTGTTATCAGAATTTGGCTTACCCACTCGGCCTTGAATTGGCCAGATATCTCAAACTTCTCCTGGTTATGTGAACAAGAAGCTCTTCTCCCCCCACACTTCCCCCATCGCTCCCCTCCTGAGGACATCTGTGGATCTGTGTCAGAGTTGAGCCGGCTGATAGACACTGCTCCATCTTTATCAGGACTATGGAAGTTTATGGCAGTGTCCACGGACAACTCACTGCCCTCGTCGGCTTCCTCATGCATAAATGTATTATGATGTCATCAGTATGTTGCTGTTTCATGTGCTAAGGTCATTTTTTGTGCAACTTTCACACTGTGTCCTGTCTAAGACACAGATTTGACTTTTATTTTTACACCTACACTATGTCTGTTTGTTTAGGATTCTCTCGGATGGGCTGTACTGAAATGCAATTTCATTGCAATTCAGTGAAATGACAATTAAGTTGATTCTGATTCAATAAATAGTGGATGAATTAATGGAAAAAAAATCTTCAGAGGTTTTAAATGTAAAAAGTTCAAACCATCAGATGCAATAAAAACTGTTTTTTATACTTTTATTTAATAAAAAAAAACTTTTTTCAGCAGCTCCTTTTTAGAGTTATTGTACTTGCAATAAATATCTAATTAATTTCCAATGACTTGTTTTGTGGAAAAACAGAATATGAGCTCATGTGTGAAATTAAAATACAAATTCCAGCTGAATATTTATTTGAATGTTCTGGCAAAGAAACTCCCCTCAACAACAAACAAACAGAAGAAAAAACGTATAATTACCAAATTATCCCTCGTACCATGTGTTAAATGTATGCACTGATACACAGAAGTCACTTCCTGCTGGAAACAGCATATTATTCTATAAGGTTTCATTAAGTGTGTGCTAAACAGACACATGAACACATCTTAAACACGTTTGAGACAATTACGTTTAAGTGCTCCGCTGTCTGCAATAAGGAGTGCAAGTCCAGCTGTTCTTGTTTACCAGGAACAGTAGGCGCCATAAACTAAGATTCTCAGCCGCCGTATAAACCTTTTTCTACAAAGTTCATAGTGTGAGCGCAACTCTTCAAGAACAGACACCAGATTGTGATTTACTTTTTCAGAATTTGAGTTTGGGAAAGTGGCGTTGAATTGAATTAAGTTGGGTGGATGATGGTTGGTGGTATTTGTGTAAAATAAACAAGAAATGCACATTTCTTTTTCTCCCTTGTTCTTGGAAAGCAAGGTACAAAAGGTGTGGAAGTGTTTGGGTGACTTCAGATGTGTTCAAGGACTCTTCCGCATAACAAGGATGGAGCTGGTTGTATTTCCTCGCTGCTCCACACTAATAAAACTAACAACTGTGAAACTGGAAGCTAATTGCAGCCCCATCTAACTCTGCTTCCATGAAGCTGGGGCTAAGAGACGTGATGCAATGCAACTTCACAAAAACGAATGATGTTCATGTAAAAATATGCATTTGGTTTATTTGTGATATGATTCTGAGCCTTAAAGTATTGTGTTTCTCTCATATTAAGTATTTTTGTCATAATGGTCACACAAGTGAGCCAAAAAAAATCATTAAAAAAACTAGAGAAATTGCATTTCCTGTGAAAATGTGAATGTTTATTGCTGAAGAATTTTCTGAAAACAGCTGAAATTAGCTAAAATAAAGATAGATCCGAATTGTAGCTAAAATGGAAGAACAAGCCTAAATTGGCAGACGAAAGCAGAAAGAACATGTTTTTTTTTTAATTTACCCTTTATTTATACAGGTAGTCTCATTGAGCCACGAGAACTCATTTTCAAGAGAGACCTGTTAGGGAACAGATGGTGGGGGTTAAGGGCCTGGCTCAGGGGCCCAGAGTGGGGCAAATGAGGGTGGAGGCAGGTGTGGGTGTTCCACCCACATTTTTTGATGTTGTCGGTAAATTAGCTAAAAAATAAGAAGATGAAATTAGCAAAACAAATAGCTGAAAAGTAGCTGAAAAGGCACAAAGAAGCTTAAACGTCCAGGAAGTGGGAAAAACTCAAATGAGCTAAAAATGTGAAATTAGCTAAAAAAAAAATTAAATTAGCATCAAAAGAGCTAAATAGGAGCTGAAAGAGCAGAAAAAAGCTGAAAGGAGCATAACAAGCTGATATTAGCATAAAGAAGTTAATTAGACTCAAAGTGGAAGAAATTAATATGAAAAACTTGAATTTATAAGGAAACAGCTGAAACTAGCTAAAAATGTCTGAGTTAGTTGAAAAGGTATAACAAATTTAAATTAGCCAAATGAATCAGAAAGAACAAGTTTGCCCAATTATTCTTAAAGAAACATAAATGAGCACAAAAAAGTAGAAATTAATAACTGAATAAAGCTGAAATTAGCAAAAACAAAACTTGCTGAAAAGTAGCTAAAAGCAAAAAGAAGCTTACGAATGAAGTGGAGAGAGTACATTTTTGCTGAATTAGGCTGAAAAAAGTTTAAATGAGTGCCAAAATTTGGAATAAGTTGAAAAATCTACTATTAGCATAAAAACAGTTAAATAATAGCAGAAAAGGTTGAAACTTGCATTAAAAAGCTGAAAGGAACATAACAAGCTGAAATTGTAGAAAGAAGTTTGAAAAAGCACAAAAATATTGTAGATAGCAGAAATAATCTGAAAGGAGCATAAAAAGCTGAAAGGAACATAACAAGCTGAAATTGTAGAAAGAAGTTTGAAAAAGCACAAAAATATTGTAGATAGCAGAAATAATCTGAAAGGAGCACAAAACAGCTGAAAAAACAGCTGAAATGAGGTGAAAGTAGCTGAAAAAATGTTAAATTTTGCACAAGGAAGCTGATAGAAGCTGAACCAGAACAAAATGTGAAAGGAGCAATAAAAGGTTGTAAACATCTAAAGTGTGAAGGAGGTAAAATGAGCTCAATTTGTATTCTATGATAGAATAAATGTGGCAGAAAAGGCTAAATATTTCAAAAAAGCTAAAGGTGCATCATGGGGGAGTGGTGGCGCAGAGGTTAGAGAAGGTGAGCTTGTGATTTGAAGATCGCTGGTTAAAGCCCCAGTATCGATAATATCAAAAATGTGGGTGGGATAAGTGAAGCAGTCACACCCGTCTCCACCCTCATCTGCTCTTGAGCAAGGCCCTTAACCCACACCATCTGCTCCACACAGGACTGTGGTAGCTCGGTGGTTTGTGGTTGTGTCAGGAAGTACATCCGGTGTAAAAACAATTGCCAGGTCTTCGTGCGACTTAGTTCGCTGTGGTGACCCCTGAAGAAGGGAGAAGCTGAAAGAAGAAAAAAAGGTGCATCAAAAGTCATTGCAGCATTGTCCAGAATGAGTTGAGCCTTTTGATGGTGAAATAGCACAAAAATTGCAGAACGAGAAAGATGCCAAACAAATGTACAGAAGAAAAATGAATCACGACAGTGTGAATGCTTTATAAGCAGTCACACAATTAGACGTCATTGTTGTGATTTTAGTGTTTGTGTTATAAACAAAAAAACTAAACATAAATCTTGTTCACAGTTCGCAATGAATTGATATAAAAAGGGGAACTCCTTTGATTTTTATGTGACTGCAAAAACCGTGGCGATTCATTTTGGTTTGTGTGTACAGTGTAACTTTTAGACAAAACTGCTTTATGTTTGTGACACAACCAGGTTTTACAAAAACACAAAGTAGATTTTCTATTTTCCAGGCTGTTGGACTGAAACAAAAATTATTTTGTTTGGCCTGATGACAATAACAAAAGAGAAATCAGATTTTTACAAAAAAATAATTATTTTTAATAAGCTGACTGACGACCAGGCTCAGTGAATTTAGCTTTCATCTCAGCTACAATAAATTTTAAGTTCAGTTATTGCTCCTTGAACACACCCATAAAATAATACACATACAGTACAGTGATGTTGCCTTTAACTGGTGGAGCGTCTCGGCTAATGCTCTGTGTAAATTACACTTTGTGATTAACATTCTTGCTCTTTGCGGATATACCAGCACCAGAATAATTACTCTGCGTGTTTCACAAGATCTGGACATTTTCAGTCTGTTGTCTTTGTTGCACTAATTAGTGCATCATCAGTGGGTCATTTCTCAAACCTGAGCGGTGGAGGGGTGGGTTGAGAAACTAAGCTGGCCCAACTTTGGTGGAAAAACCTTTGACCAGTTTCTGGTGTTTCGGATGAAAAATAAACTGGATGTTTAGAGGAAGTATTGCAATACGAGGGAGAATTCACACGTTACGTTTAATTCTTTCTGTCAGAAATATTTGTTTTATGTCCGCTGCAGGGTTGTTGTGTTGCAACGCATTATATCGCACAAGCGCTTCCAGTTTGTTTTTGTGTTGACCCTGCATTTCATATGATCACAGTCTGAATTATTCATCCACCACTTCTTCGCCCTCTCAAATGTCATTCTAAAATTTAGCAGAACAGTTGTTGACCACTTTGACCCTCTCATTTCTTCTGTTATTGTTTCTCGTTTTCAAATGATCCCGCATCATTAATGGTATTCAGAAAACAGAAGCTGGGAACTTTCTCCTCTTCTGCCATGTTTAGTTCTTACTCAATCTATTACCCTCGCTCACACTCGCAGGGACCGGCCTGACAAACTATTTATTCCAATAAATAAACAATCCACCAGCTGCTGCCGAGATTCTTTACATTTCCAGGAGCGTTGATAATTTTTCTCCTGATGAAAATTTGAGCATTTGTAGGACAAGAAAGGAGCATATTGGGAGAAAACAAGTCCGAATTCTGGCGTTACAGTAAATTTCTCCTGTTGATAGGCCCAGGTGCAGAATGTAATTGGTTTTCTAATAGGCGAGCTGGCGTGAGCTGCATCGCCGATACGG
>JBBPBX010060416.1:0-13205 GCA_038048925.1 Garcialebias charrua
CTCCGCCTTCTGTTCTCTGATTGGTCCGGTCAAAAATCGACCGGAGAAATCGTTGTCTATGGGAGCAATGCCAGACCCTAGTACAAAGCGAAGTGAAGGACAAGGGTCTGGTTTTAACCAGGCTAGTCTAACATTAACAAACTTAAAAGTACAAGAATTGGTGCCAGGCACATATCTAATAAATATTCATTGCACATAATTCATCTGAGTAGATAAGAATTATGTTTTAGAAAAGAAAAGGAGTTTCTACTTTGGTCCAAATTTTTCCTGCAGGTGGCGGTAAAACAACGGCTGCTAATAAAACCCACGAAGAAGAAATCCGCTCTGGAAGCTGTAAAAGAAGTAAAAGAAACAGAGAAAACGTTACGTTTGATCCCGGTTCTGTTGTGTCTCTGGTCTGTTTTGTATTGGTTAACTGGACTCGAGTTTGGACTCGGTTGGACTTTGGGTTCGTGTCCTCTGGACCCATTTTGTCTCCGAGTTTCAGCGGAGCGAAATAATAGAAGCTAACAAGGTGAGCTTCCCCCTCTTTTTGGTAAAAGTTATTCTTCTTGGGCTGCCTGTGCAACTGTTTCTCCTTGTTGTGACACCGGCTTCATGCCCATGCGTCTCCATTGCTGTCTCGAGTTTAACAACGTAAAGCATGTGTCGCAAACCCACACGTGCGTCAAACATAAAGCAGCGCCGTCATCTCGCAAAACCACAATATGAAGCTTCTTTGCAACCGTTATTTTTTTATTCTTATTTATCACGATAGAGACGATAGAAGGAAAGTAGCACGATAGACACGTTTCTATCGTCCCCACGATATATATCGTCATATCGCACAGCCCTAACACAAACTGTTATTTGCTAGGGTAAATTGTGTTATACTCCCCCCGCCACAAAAACAGCACATAACACACACACATTGATGTTACAAGAATTTCTCACCATGACACAGAGTCTGGAAGTCGCACTACTCTGGTGGAAAATCACATCAATCACGGCTGGACACCTGGATCGGAGGCTCTCAGCAGACTTCAAATGTTCATCTGATCACTTCTTCATTTTATACCTTGTGGGGTGCGTGTGTGCGTGCGTGTCTTCACTCACTCTAGCAAAACATGCTTTCAACTCCATGGTAATATTGGGAGGATTTCTTTCCCAAAGGTCACGCTGCTCCTATCTGAGCTGTGCTCATCTCTTACTGTCTCTAATAAACATATTTTTGAGCACTCCCTTTTTCAGAAGAACTGCAGGCCTGAAGTGAGAAGGGTGATATGCAACCATTCATCAAAGACCTTATGGTTTTTCCGAGAAGGACGGGCCCTTTGTCCCTCAAAGAAATTCCAGGCCTTTGAAGCAAAATTACACAAACCCCCGCACTTCAAGGCCAGTTTAATGAATACATAATATACATAGTTCCCACACACGCCCCCAGTATTGCGCAATACCGGTTTCCGCACCACATCTAAAGGCGGAAAAAGCTAGCAAGATGGCGAACAAGCAGACGCGAACAACCAGAGCAAATTATACGGACAAAAACACGAGCTACCACAGCTTCACCAAAGAACAAGAGCAAAATGGCAGTGGTCGGAGTTAAATGAGTTTGAGAAAGAAATCATGGCAGACGAATCGGACAACTAGTCACAAAGTAGTTACTCTGATATCATTAATTATTTAATTACTACGAGGAGCGCACACCGGCTTCACAGCACAGAGCTTCACAGCTTTAAATCCAAAAAAGATGTGTAAACTGTCTCAATCAGATCTAACCAGCTAAAAAAAGGTTTAACTAAAATAACACACAGCCAACAAACAGTCCAGGCTGAACACGGACCAGAACCAGCACTTTGAGTGTTACCGTGTTGGAAGTTAGCATGTCGTTAGCACTGGAGCGGAGGGTCCGTCGAGCTCAGGTCGGACGGCGTGGATCCGTCGCGGCCGCGGGGGCACGTCCCATGGGACCGACGCGTCGCCCGCACGACTTGGCTCCCGTCCTCCTTCTCCCACTGGGACGGTCTCCCCGCCGGTCCCGGCGAGACCGTGAGGAGGCCGTTGTCGCGTTAGCGAGATGCTAAGCTAACCGCAGCATGCAAGACGGTGTTGCTAAATAATGAAAAAAAAAAAACAGCTCTAACACACAGACAGTTGTACTCTAACATTGTTTCACAAAATGATTTATGTAGAATATTTTGTTTACCGGCCAAAAGCACGACGTCTTCTGAGCAGATCCGAGAGAGCGATGGAGCTGATGTGAGCTTCTCCGATGAGATAAATCCTTCACGTTTACTTTTTTTTTGATTAAGTGAAACCTGCGCGTTGCCCAAACGTCTACCCGACTGGAACACCCACTGATCCAACACGAAGTAACCATTGCAATTAATTAGAAATTAACAACAACAAAAAAACGTGAAAAATGAACATCCATTAGACCGCGCTGTCAGCTGTGCTGCCTCTCGGAACACAGATGTGACGTCACATGGGAACTATGTATACACTAAACTAGTCAGACATATTCACAAGTGTTGCAGAAAGCTTTAAAAAATTGATAAACATTAGTCAGAAATCATTAATATTATTACTCTTACGTCAAGACCATACAACATAGCTGGTCTCACCATTGTCTTGTAAACTTTTCCTTTGACCTTTGCTGACACCTTTTTGACCCAAATCACTCCTGAAACTTTTCTCCATCCACTCTATCCTGCCTGGACTCTCTTCTTCACCTCTTTACCACATTTCCCATTTTCCTGGACAGTGGACCCCAAGTACTTGAAGTCCTACACCTTTGTGACCTCTGCTCCTTGTAGCCTCACTGTTCCACTGGCCTCCCTCTCATTCACACACATGTACTCTGTCTTATTACGGATGACTTTCATTCCTCTTCTTTCAAGTGCATACTAGGGATGCACCGATACCAGATTTTTGAAAACCGAGTACAAGTACAAGTACTTACATTAAAGTACTTGCCGATACCAAGTACCGATACAAGTACTAATTATTTATTTTTTAAATCATTCTAATTAACTTAAACTGTTTATTTTCATTAGACACTTCAAACATAAATAAACAAAGTACATTACTACAGTATTGGTAATCTGTACAGGGCTTAAACTTAAAAAAAATCCTGAGCCTGAAACTTTTTTGTGTTGTTGATCAAATAAAATCGTAACATTTTGCCAACGTTTATTAAAAATGCTCTCTGAAAAGTGCAAACTGTTTTTAAACAATTCAGCTTCAAGTAACAAGCAAGTGTATTTTAAAGGGTTAAACATCTATGTTTACCTACATAAGTAACTTGATTCAATAACTACTGTAGTTTAGAGAGCAACAAGACCCAGTTGAATGCATGCAGCTCAAAAACCTGTTTTATTTAACTACAGATTTTATTATTTTATTTAACTTTACTTATTCATGTTCCCCAGATTGAAAATCAACCTTCTTATTTCAGCTGTCACCCCAGCTGTCACTGAACTCCGTTCAATCCTGCAGGAGCCTCTGTCAGATGGGAGGGGAGGGGGGATTGTTTATGTGTTCAACAGTGTGTGTGTGTGTGTGGGGGGGGGGCTGCGCTTTGATTCGCTGCACCCCCCACATCAACACAGAGTCCTGCAGCCAACGGAGTTTGTTGCAGCTCACGCGCGCACACACAGAAGACCTGCTCTGTCTTTTTTCCGGTCGCTCATTTGAAACACGTACCTTGCGCTCTGTCACTCGAAAGGGAGGACTCAGGAGGAGCGGACACACAGGAGGAGAATGCCGCGGTGCGTCAACCATAAACACAGAGGCGACACTGTAAACGCATTTCGCCGCACGGCACAGTGCACGCGCAGCGCGCGCGCGCTCCAGCCAGCGGACCAAAGCGCGAGCAGCCTTCAGAGGAGGAGCAGACACACAGGAGGAGAACACTGAAGCCGCACGGCTCAGTGCGCGCGCAGAGGCATTTTATTTTTTTTACAAGTTTGGACATACTTTCAGCCAGGGCTTAAAGAATGTCCAAACTTGTACAAAAAAAAAAAAGTTTTACATTTGAACTCTTACATAGTCAATGAAATGAAATGAAACTGGTATCGGTCCTGTAGTATCGGAGCCCTTATATGAGTACGAGTACGAGTAAACGCACGTGGTATCGAACCGATACCCGATACTGGTATCGGTATCGGTGCATCCCTAGTGCATACCTCCACCTCTCCAAGTTCTTTTCCACCTGTTCCCTGTTCTCACCACATATCACAACATCATCTGCAAACATCATAGTCCATGGGGATTCCTTCCTGACCTCATCTGTTAGTCGGTCCATCACCAGAGCAAACAAGAAGGGGCTCAGAGCCGATCCTTGATGCAATCCCACCTCCACCTTGAAGCTATCTGTCACTCCCACAGCACATCTCACCACTGTCCTGCTGTCCTCATACATGTCCTGCTGTCTCATACATGTCCTGTACCAGTCTAACATACTTTTCTGCCACTCCAGATTTCCTCATGCAATACCACACCTCCTCTCTTGGCACCCTGTCATATGCTTTTTCTAAATCCACAAACACACAATGGAGTTCTTTCTGACCCTCTCTGTACTTCTCTATCAACATCCTCAAAGCAAAGATGGCATCTGTGGTGCTCTTTCTTGGCATGAAACCATACTGCTGCTCACAGATAGTCACCTCTTGTCTGAGTCTTGCTTCCACAACTCTCTCCCAGATCTTCATCGTGTGGCTCATTGTGACAAGTGGATTGTTTGTGAGTTCAGCCTATGTTCCCAGGGGGATATATTTGGGTGTGACACAGGCTGAGAGGCCTAGAGGAAATGCACTTGTCATGTAGTCCTGATGCTTCAATAAAGATTAAAGTAAGCTACGATACAGCTTTAACCGTCCATTCTGTATAGTTGCTGAAGACAGAACAGAATGAAACATGGTGGCAGCGGTCTGGAAGTTGACCAGAATGAGTTTGAGAAATGTTTTTGCCAAGCCATGAGGAGCTGGGAGTGTTGCTAACTTGTTAGCCTGGCCCTGGAGTTGGAGCAGCTGGTCTGTGTGGAGAAGACAAAGGAGGAGCAGAAGAGACAAACAGAAGTCACGATGGACGGTCTCAGGCCTCCTCCTACACTTTGTTTGGATTCTACCAACTTGGCAAAGACCTGGAAAGGTTGGAGAGAGGAGTTTACACTGTATGTGGACCTCACTATGCCCGACGCAGAGGAAACAACTAAAGTGAAGTTGTTCAACTACCTTCTTGGAGAGAGGGGGAGAGAACTTTTGACAACACTGATGAGTGGTTCTACAGCTGCAAGGAGAACAGTGAGTTCATTGATGACACTGTTTGACAATCATTGCAATCCTAAGCTGAATGAGACTGTTGAGCGTTACAAGTTCTTTGTCAGAGACCAAGGACATGATGAGAATATTGATAAATATGTTATGGATTTAAGAATTTTGGCCAACACCTGCAATTTCGGCAACATTAAGGATTCACTGATAAGAGACCGCATTGTTTGTGGGACAAATAGCTCTGCAATGAGGGAAAGACTGTTAAGAGAAGAAGACTTAACTCTGGACAAGTGTATGCAATTATGCAGAGCTACTGAACTGTCAAAAGAGAACAGCAGAACCATACAAGGGCAAGTGGTGGAGGAATTACATACAATTAAAAGGAGTCTGAGACGAGACAAACGGGATGAGATTAATTGTAAATTTTGTGGACTCACACATGAGAAGAATAAACACAAATGTCCAGCTTATGGAAAAAAGTGTAAGAAATGTGGAAAGGAGAACCACTTTGCTGCAAAATGCAAATCCAAGCATGGAAAAAGCAAAACAGACAGACTGGTACACACAATTTCAGAGTCAAGTGAGTCATGTGAGGACATTTTGACAATATCAGATGCCAGAGAAAGCCAGGAGACAATAGACCAAGTGAAGGAAACACACAGAAAAAGTCAACATCTCTTTGCAGGCATGTTGATGAAGGAGAAAATTGTCAATTTTCAGATAGACTGTGGTGCTACATGTAATGTTATTCCAATACAGCTGTTGAACCCAAACACACAATTGGATGACACAGAGAAAGTACTTGTTATGTACAACAAAAGTAAATTACGACCACTTGGTAAATGTAAAGTAAAACTTAGAAATCCAAGAAATAATAAACTGTACAGGCTGGAGTTTCAAGTGGTGGATCAAGAGGACAGGATCCCATTGCTGGGCAGAAAGGCCAGTGAAGCCATGAAACTGATAAAAGTACAGTACGAGAACATTCTGGCGATTGATAGTATAGTGAAAACACAATGTTCAGATAAAATGTCAGACAACAGTGAGAAACTGATGAATATGGACAAAATAAAGACTGAATTTAGAGATGTTTTCACAGGTATTGGCTGCCTAGAAGGTAGGGGTGGGCGATATATCGAATATACTCGATGTATCGCGATATTTTAAATGTGCGATGGTTAAAAGGGCTATATCGTGTATATCGAGGATCCTCCTGCTGTCGCGCGGGCTCCCACTCGCCCCCCTCCTTCCTGCAGGCTGCAGGAGGACGGAGCCGCGGAGACTTTCAGCACAACATGTAAACACGGCAGATATGAAGAGCGCTGAGGGGGAAAAACAATGTTCTGAGCTAGTTTGGATTAAATTGTCAGATGAGGGCATAAAAAATATTTTTGTAGACGATGCTGAAAATAATCCCGAAGAAAGGTCGGAACTACAAATCTTTTTCACCATTTAAACAGCGGAGTGGAGCATGAACGGCAGAACAAGTGTTTTTCCAGCCTGCTGCTTCATTAAAACAAACCACGGGTCTGAGCTCAAGATACGCTAAAGATACGGTCCTTAGCGGCTAACAAGATGGCTAACGCGTTAGCCGTCGTCTTCCACAGCTGAGACTGACCGTGTCTTTAGCGATATATAATAAACTGCTGATTTAATAATGTCTCCACCTCTCTGTTCACGTTTCTGAGTGGAGGCTGTCGTTGTTTTTACACAAGGATTCAATGCAACACTTTGTAGAGCAACTTAGAGAACGTCTTCGTGAATCCGGAAACAACCCCTGACCCTTTCACAATAAAACCGGATACAGTACACAGAGGCTCACTGTGATAAATCTGTTCTTGTTCAGAGGTTTTGCAGACATTGCCTGAACTTGGCACAGTTTGAAACTTGTGCACATTTTGTGGTTTGTTGTTAAAAATTACCAGCACATGCAAATAGTTGAGAGTTGTTACCTGTGACTGTTCTGGGTCAGTAAATTTTATGGCCACTGTTTACACTTTTGTTTTTGTATTTTAAAGGCCTTAAATGTTTTGATTTAATATTTTTTTAATGTTAAAAGCACAAGAGCACCTTTTTAAGTTTAAATTATTTATTCTTCCTTTTTGCTTGAAGTACTTTTTATTTATGTGTGCAATTGATGGTTAAAATAAAATATTTAAGTTTGTTCAAATTTAGTGTTGACATTTTTTAATCAATTTTGAATCATTTTTTCATTGATTTTGGAGATATCGCGATATATATCGTGTATCGTGATATAGCCAAAAAATATCGCGATATAATATTTTCCTCATATCGCCCAGCCCTACTAGAAGGCGTGTACCACATTGAAATAGATAAGAGTGTACCACCAGTGAAACTGCCCAAACGCAGGGTGCCTGTTGCTCTGATGACTCCGATCAAAGAGGAACTTAAGGATCTGGAATGCAAAGGAATCATAGCACCTGTGGAGCGCAGCACTGACTGGATAAGCAGCATGGTGTCAGTGACAAAACCAAACGGAAAGCCAAGGATCTGTATAGACCCCAAACCGTTAAACAAAGCACTGAAAAGGAGCCATTTTCCTCTCCCCACCATTGATGACATCCTACCAGGACTCTCAAGATCCAAGGTGTTCACTGTTTGTGATGTCAAGCATGGATTCTGGCATGTCAAATTGGATGAAGAGTCCAGTTATCTCACCACGTTTGCAACCCCATTCGGACGATACCGTTGGCTCAGGATGCCAATGGGTATCAGCCCGGCTCCAGAAGTTTTCCAAAGGAAACTTATGCAAGCACTGGAGGGCTTACCAGGGGTACATGTCATTGCTGATGATATACTGATTACGGGTGAGGGGGACACAAAGGAGGAAGCTGACAATGATCATGACAAAAACTTAAGATGTTTTCTGATGAGGTGCAGACAAAGAGACATTAAACTCAATGCAGACAAGTTTAAGCTGAGGAGAGAGGTTGTACCCTACATTGGACACTTATTAACAGCAGAGGGCCTTCGGATTGATCCGGAGAAAGTACGGGCAGTCCGTGAGCTGCCGAGACCCACAGATGTTAAGGGTGTACAGAGACTTGTAGGTGTGCTGAACTACCTTTCAAAGTTTTGTGATCATCTTTCTGAAGACTGTGAAGTTTTGAGACAACTTACACACAAAGAGAACATGTGGGAATGGACAGAGGTCCAAGAGACAGCTTTAGAAAGACTGAAAGATAAAATAACAAATGCACCACTACTCAAGTACTATGATCAAAATGAGGAGCTAACCCTGCAGTGTGATGCTTCAGAGACAGGACTAGGAGCAGCACTGACACAGAAAGGGAAACCTGTTGCATTTGCAAGCAGAGCGCTGACTCCCACAGAAAGGGGTTATGCCCAGATAGAAAAGGAATGTTTGGCCATAGTGTTTGGAACAGAAAAGTTCCACCAGTATACTTATGGTAGAAAAGTGACTGTACAGAGTGACCATAAGCCGCTGGAAAATATTGTGAGAAAACCCCTACTGAATGCACCAAAGAGATTACAGAGAATGTTACTCAGGCTGCAGAAATATGATTTTGATGTGATCTATGTGCCTGGTCGAGACATGCTTTTAGCTGACACACTAAGCAGAGCTTATTTACCTGAAAGCAGTCAGGGGGTCACAGAGTCTGAGACAGAGACTGTTAACATGATTTCCTACCTGCCCATCTCTGCAGAAAGACTGACAGCCATCCGTTCAGCAACAACAGAGGACTCAAAGCTGCAGGAAGTGATTAAGTTGATCCAGACAGGATGGCCAAAGTACAAAAGAGATGTGCAGCTACACATTCAACATTATTTCGCTTTTCAGGAGGAGCTGAGTTTTCAGGATGGAATCGTCTTCAAGGGGGAAAGAGCAGTAGTTCCTGATGCACTAAGAGCTGACCTAACCCGTCGTATACACTCATCACACCTGGGGGTAGAGGGCTGCCTCAGACGAGCACGTGAGTGTGTGTACTGGCCAGGGATGAATGAACAGATAAAGACATTTATCTCCAAATGTGACATCTGCAGGTCAGTGGACCCCAAACAACAAAAAGAGACTTTACATCCACACGACATTGTCTACAGGCCTTGGGCCAAGGTGGGAACGGATCTGTTTTCATGGCACAATAAGGACTACCTGATTACTGTGGACTATTATTCAAATTTTTGGGAGGTTGACTATCTACCAGACACCAAAAGTAACACAGTGATCCACAAACTGAAAGCACATTTTGCTCGTCAGGGGATTCCAGATGTGCTTATCTCAGATAATGGACCTCAATACTCATCACATGAGTTTAAAAAGTTCAGTCAAAAGTGGGAATTCCAACATAGAACATCTTCACCTGGATACCCACAAAGCAATGGTAAAGCAGAGTCAGCTGTCAAAACAGCAAAACGCCTCATGCAGAAAGCAGCAACAGCTGGACAGGATCCATACTTGGCTCTTTTGGACCATCGCAACACACCGAGCCAAGGTCTCACCTCAAGTCCAGCACAGAGACTTCTCAGTAGGAGGACCCAAACCCTTCTACCTACGAAAGAGACACTGTTGGAGCCTAAAGTGTCGAACAACAAACATGGACTAATTAATAACCAACAAAGACAGGAGAAATACTACAACCGCACAGCAAAAGATTTGGTCTGTTTCGGAGCAGGGGACAGTGTTCGAGTTCAACCATTTGAGCCTTATAAAACCTGGAGATCAGCAAAAGTGATTAGACCAGTGAGTCCCAGATCTTATGAGGTGGAGCTGGAGTCTGGTGGTGTCCTAAGAAGAAATCGTCGCCACCTCAGGCACAACTATTGCCCAAGCTCAACATTCGAACAACCAGGGACGAACGCACAAACTGTGGTTGCTGATGAACGTGGTCATCAGGGTGGTGATCAGGACACTGTCACTACAAGGTCTGGTCGTCTGGTTAAGAGGCCAGCCTATTTGAGGGACTATACTACATAGTATTCTCACATAAAGTTTAACCACGTTCTTTGTTTGTTTGTAGGCTTCTGTTGCACTGGGGAAAAAAAAAAAAAAAAAAATTGAGAAATTATTTTGATTATTTTTAATTAGATAATTTTGAATGTATTTGTATTATCAAAAGGTTATTTTACAGAAGATGCACTTGAGGTTAAATATCTATGTTTAAATCTGAATGCCCTGTAAAATAATGTTTATTTTGTATAGAAGGAAAATGTTTATAAAAAAAAAAAAAGAGAAAGGATGTGACAAGTGGATTGTTTGTGAGTTCAGCCTATGTTCCCAGGGGGATATATTTGGGTGTGACACAGGCTGAGAGGCCTAGAGGAAATACACTTGTCATGTAGTCCTGATGCTTCAATAAAGATTAAAGTAAGCTACGATACAGCTTTAACCGTCCATTCTGTATAGTTGCTGAAGACAGAACAGAATGAAACAAAGACAAGTTAAGACATAGATAAAACTTTATTGTCCACCAAGTTGGACATTTTTCTTCAGCTCTCCAACCATAAAATTAAACACATTCATATAATCAAAATATCAACTATTTGTGCATAGAATAAACCACTTTGCATGCCATAGGTGAATGTTATCATTTGGTTTGGTTAAGACTGCACTTTGAATAAATAACTGCATATAGATATTCTTCTTTGCCAGAGGGATCCACCTTCCTGAAGTCAAGAGTTTCAAACTGACAAAAATGACTGTTCTTTTTATCTTTTAAATATTTGTTTTTCTTCTTATCTTTTTTAAAAATAATTTAATATCCTTAGACACTGTAAGGATGGCCCTTAATTTTGTTGTACTTGTTATAATTACAACTAAGAGCGGGTTCTGAGTCTATTTTTATTCATTTTCTAAAGTAAGCTTAGGACGATGATGAGCAAACCCACTTTGGACCAGGAGTCTGTTTGAATGCAACATCTCATAAAGCTGTGATATTTAGTACATCCTTAAATATTTAGCAAAAAGAAAAAAAAATCAGTTTTTAAACAAAGTGTGCAGTCAGTGAAGATTTAGTTGGACTCAATGTAAAGTGTACTTCCAAGTTTCCATGAGAGAACAGAGAGAGAGAAGCAAACCTACAAACCACATCAGCCGAACGTAGTACATACTCATATAATAATGGACAAACCAAAGTTTTCCTAAAATAGATGTGGGCATATTTGACAGTAAACAGCAAGTGGAACAAAACAGACGAGAAGCGCTCTAAGAGCTGAACTAACAGCTCAGCGATGATAACTTCATATGAAACAAACTTTCCAGATGGCCAGTTCAGGAATGTAGGAAAGCTTTTTTATTTTAAATTCTGCATACCATTCAAAAAGCTTGAAAGAAGGTTCGTGGTTTGAACTCCTCCAGTCCTCAAGATTTGCTTGACTGCTGCCTAATACATTGTTGTAGCAAAGATGATGCTCTCTGGTCCTGACAACAGAAACAAGAAGCCCAGCTAAGAGCACCCATTAGGCAGCTGCAATGCAAACATCACACTAAGCACAGGAAACTTAAACCCTGCTGAAGGGCACTTATAGTTGATGTACAGATACGTGCAGGGATGGATGTCCCAGAATCCATAATTTAATGAACAAAAGGCAGACCAGATTCAGCACTACTATCCAGGTAATAAAAGTACTGCTGATATAGTGGTTCCCAGTCCTGGTCCTTGGGGAACACCATCCTGCACATTTTAGTTGTTTCTCTGCTCCAAAACACCTGACTCAGTGATTTAATTACTTAAAGTTCTGCTGACGCCTGTTAATCACTCAGTCATTCAAATCAGGTGTGTCAAAAAAAAAGCAGGGAAATAATCAAAACATGCTGGGCGGTGTTCCTCAAGGACCAGGGCTGGGAACCTCTGAATACAGTTTCACTTCTTGATAAGCTGGGTGTTTATCTGCACCCACACACTAACGAAAACCTCAGAACCATTGAAACACAACACAAAGACACATTTTCTCTTACTGTATTTAAAGATCCACTGACGTGATTTTTCTACTATTCATCAAATTGCTCAAAATATATATATATATTATCATTTAAATATGTTAGTTTTTGCAAACAAAATGATAAATCACTTTAATTTTGCTTTAAAAGTGATTTTGAACTTCAAGCTGTGTTTAATCATGGGAAATCCGTTTACACCCGAACGCACCATCTGTGATGTCATGTGCAGAGTTGAGGCAGAGCTCTTGGCTTGTCACGGTATGAGCAGCTCACATAAAAGTAAGTCTGATACGGCATCAGATCTAAATTAGATCCTGCTGTTTCTTGTTCCATCACCCAAACTATTTTCTGCTTCCCAAAATGAAGACAAATAGCTTAAATCTTCACCTAGATTGCTAAATTAGTCAGGTTTTAAAATGTCTGCTATTGAAGAGACTGGAGCCCTCTGCCTCTCACTCTGCACATTACATCACAGATGGTGCGTTCAGGTGTAAACGGATTTCCCATGATTAAACACGGCTTGAAGTTCAAAATCACTTTTAAAGCAAAATTAAAGTGATTTATCATTTTGTTTGCAAAAATTAACATATTTAAATGATAATATATATATATTTTGAGCAATTTGATGAATAGTAGAAAAATCACGTCAGTGGATCTTTAAAGCAATAGAGATAAAACATCTAAATTAATAATGTCCCCTTTGTTTGCCACTTCTTTTCCCCAAGGAGTTTCTGCCCTGTGATTTTTGGAGTGTGATGACGCAAGCAGGGGATCTCACCCTGAACAACTGATGAGGGTTAAACACGAGATGAAAGAAAAACCAAGAAAAAAGACACATTTATAAAAGAAAGGATTTGTAGTAAAAGCCAAAATGGACAAACGTGAAATAAAATATATATTTTTTAAATGGGGCACTTGTGAGAAATAAGACCAGATGAGGAAAGAAAATGTGAAGGAAAGAAGGCAAGACTGTTGACTGATTAAATATTTAAAGAATAAAAAAGGCAGACAGAGAGGAGGAGGGAAAGCTTTTA
>JBBPBX010060417.1:8125-21450 GCA_038048925.1 Garcialebias charrua
AATGACAATAAATTCTCTCTGACTCTGACTCTGATTACGTAATTACATCATACAATTCATTCATTCAACCTTTATTTAGTCAGGTAAATCTCATATATGTACATTGATTGATCGATCAGATTCCTATAATTTAAACTTCAGCATAGTTGAAATACGCGTCCATAATTTCTAGGACCAACAGAACAAGTTATGGATCTTAGAATAACTTATATCTGCAGGCGTTTAACTTAATAATAATAATAATAATAATGTCACATTTTTGTCATCTGTGTATGTTTCCATACAAGACGAAATTTGACTCTGCATTTAACCCAATCACCACCAGGTGGGGCAGTGGGCAGCTATAGAGAGCGCACCGGGGAGCAATTGGGATGAGGTGTGCTGCTCAAACACACCACAAGTTATGCCGTGACTGGGGTTCGAACCTGGGTCCTTCGGGTCCCAAGTCGGTTCCCCTGCCACTACACCATCTTGGCCCTCAATCTTACTGGCAAGAGAAGTTTAAGAGAAATAGTTAAGCGTAAGGAGGAAGTAAGAGAGGGGTAGTTATCTTGAGGTGAATAAGCTCAACCAGGAATGACACACTCTTCGTGCGATATCAGCTAGACCAGGTTCCGGTAGGTAAAACAATCAGCGACTCGTTACCTTTGACGGTCAGTCAAGAAGGGATCTTTCCTTGACGTCCGAGGAGGTCAGTCCGTTTACCTTCAGCGATTCCTGAATGTCCGCTTCATCGATTAAAGCAGCGAGCATTTCCGGTTTTCGTTTCAAGATAAGATATTCCTCGAAGGAATTTTCATTAAGGCTTGGAGCTTAACGCTCGAGTGAGTTTACAGCAGCTTGCTATTAACTCTGGCTGGTGAATAGACCTTTGGCTCATGGTCTTGTTCACACCCTAAAGGAAAGTTACATTTCTTCATGAACTTCCCAACAGAAACTGAACTAGAAGCAGGAAGTCAGAGTTTTTGAAGAGGGCTTAACCTCCTGATTTTTGGTTCTTCCGATTGGTTCGTTCGACCAGTGGGAGGGAGTTACTGAAGTTATCAGGATTCAAGGAGAAGGTCAAAAGCATTGTTCTCTCTCCTTCACCGTTCTGTCTCATCTCCTAAGTCTCTACCCTCTCACATGGTTTCCACAGAATTTTGCAACTCCTTGATGTCATATTTCAACGAAAAGATTATTTCAATTCATAAACACCTTGGACCAAATACTGCCCCCAGCATCCTTGTTGAACTCCCCCCTCCCTCCCTCCCTTTCTCTGTCTTCTCCCTCCCCTCTGCTGATGACATTGCTGACATTATCAGCAAGTCCAAGTCCTCATCCTGTCAACTTGACCCATTTCCCACAGTTCTTGTTAAATCCTGTCTCCCGTCTCTGCTCCCTATCATCACTAATATCATCCACTCCTCCCTAACCTCTGGCATTGTTCCCACAGCCTTCAAATCTGCTGCCATCACCCCCATCATCAAGAAACCAGGTCTTGACTTTACCAACTTCAGTAATCTTCGTCCGATCTCCAATCTGCCCTTCATCTCCAAGATCCTTGAAAAAACTGTTGCTAGTCAACTTCACTCACACCTGTCCAACAACAACATTTATGAAGAGTTTCAATCTGGATTTCGCCCCCACCATAGCACCGAAACAGCTCTAGTAAAAATTACTAACGACCTTCTTCTTGCTGCTGACTCTGGTCTTCTGTCCATCCTCATTCTTCTTGATCTAAGTTCTGCCTTCGACACCATCTGTCATTCTATCCTCCTCAACAGACTAACCTCCATTGGCATCTCAGGTACCCCGTTAGACTGGTTCAACTCCTATCTCTCTGACCGCACTCAATTCATTCAGCTTAAATCCTTCCGTTCCCAGTCTTCCCCTGTCTCCACGGGTGTCCCCCAAGGCTCTGTCCTCGGACCCCTCCTCTTCATCATTTACCTCCTTCCTCTAGGTCACATCTTCCGCAAACATGGCGTCCATTTCCAATGTTGTGCTGATGACACACAGCTCTACTTGTAATCGAAAGCTAACTCCACCCACCCACTCTCCATCCTCACAGACTGTCTCAATGAGCTTAATCACTGGTTTTCTAACAATTTCCTTCAACTAAACAGTAACAAAACAGAAATCATTCTTGTTGGTACCAAAAACTCTATTTCAAAATCAGAACATCTTCTCGTCCCCCTTAACAACTCTCTGCTATCCCCCTCCCCTCAGGTCAAGAGTCTCTGTGTCATCCTCGACACCACTCTCTCCTTCACTTCACACATCAACAATATTACTCGGTCTGCCTATTTCCACCTCCGTAATATTAACCGTCTCCGTCCTTCTCTCACACCCCGCTCCACAGCCATCCTGGTGCACAGTCTTGTGACTTCCCGTATTGATTACTGCAACTCCCTTCTCTACGGCCTCCCCAACAAATCTCTCCACAAGTTACAGATGGTCCAGAACTCAGCTGCCCGTGTCATCACTCAAACCTCCTACTATAACCACATCACTCCTGTCCTGCAGCAGCTCCACTGGCTCCCGGTTAAATCACGCATCATCTTCAAAATTCTACTCCTCACGTTCAAAGCTATCCACAACCTTGCCCCTCCTTATCTATCTGACCTCCTACAAATCTCCATCCCATCACGCTCTCTCAGATCCTCCTCTTCGCTACATCTCCATGTACCCTCTGCCCGCCTCTCCACCATGGGGAGCAGGGCCTTCACCTGCTCTGCCCCTCACCTCTGGAACGCTCTACCGCCAGACCTTCGAAACACCACCTCCCTTTCTCTGTTCAAGACTGCTCTGAAAACACATCTCTTTAGACTAGCTTATCATTAACCTTACTAAATGCAGAGAGGAAAGCTCTACAGAGAGTGGTGAAGGCTGCACAGAAGTCTGTTGGAGTCAGTCTCCCCACCATCACAGACATTTACACCTCCAGATGCAGGAAAAGAGCCACCTGCATCATGAAAGACCTCACTCACCCAGCACACTCACTCTTTGCCCCACTCCCCTCAGGACGGAGGTTGAGGAGCATCAAATGTAGAACCACTAGACTGAGGAACAGCTTCTACCCTGAGGCTGTTAGACTCATGAATAAATAAATAATGAGAATAAACACTGCAAAATATCACATCATGCTGATGCTGATCTGTTTTCTTGTTGCTGTGTTCATCTGTGACCATCTGCTCATACAGACTCATGTTCGTGCTGCTGTTTATAATGATGTTTTTCCACTACATTAGGGCTTAGTGTATTACTAGTTGATGTTTCTCTTAGTTAATTCTAGATGTTATTACTGTTTTTCTCTTGCATTTGTTGTTGGATGTAACTGGGACCCCGTGTACATAATCTCGTTTTCATCACATGTACCACATGCGGTGCAAATGACAATAAAGACTCTCTGACTCTCTGACTCTGAAATGTATTTTTATTATTTTGCATTTTATATCCTTTATGTATTTTATATTTCGATTTGTCGCTGATAATGTTTGATCTGTATTACACTGTATTGGTTTGTTAAGTGTCCTTGGGTGTCCTGAAAGGCGCTTTTAAATAAAATGATTATTATTATATTATTATAAAAGCAGTCAGAAACAGAAATAATTGTTTAGGCAGAAAGACAGAATACAGTCACCAATTAAATGATTAAACTATTGTCATAGCTGTTTTCTAACTTCTAAACAAAACTGAAAAGTACAATCTGACATAACCTTGGACTTTAGACAGAGTTTTGACACTATGTCCACATGTTAAAGAATACACCATTTGAACATATTGAAGAACATTTAATGGAATATTTGAGGGTGAGAAAATGCCTGAAGAATGGAGAAGAAGTGTGCTGGTTCCCATTTTTAAGAACAAGGGTGATGTACAGAGTTGTAGCAACTACAGGGGAATTAAGTTGATGAGCCACACAATGAAGATCTGGGAGAGAGTTGTGGAAGCAAGACTTAGACAAGAGGTGACTATCTGTGAGCAGCAGTATGGTTTCATGCCAAGAAAGAGCACCACAGATGCCATCTTTGCTTTGAGGATGTTGATAGAGAAGTACAGAGAGGGTCAGAAAGAACTCCATTGTGTGTTTGTGGATTTAGAAAAAGCATATGACAGGGTACCAAGAGAAGAGGTGTGGTATTGCATGAGGAAATCTGGAGTGGCAGAAAAGTATGTTAGACTGGTACAGGACATGTATGAGGACAGCAGGACAGTGGTGAGATGTGCTGTAGGAGTGACAGATAGCTTCAAGGTGGAGGTGGGATTGCATCAAGGATCGGCTCTGAGCCCCTTCTTGTTTGCTCTGGTGATGGACCGACTAACAGATGAGGTCAGGCAGGAATCCCCATGGACTATGATGTTTGCAGATGACATTGTGATCTGTGGTGAGAACAGGGAACAAGTGGAAGAGAACTTGGAGAGGTGGAGGTATGCTCTTGAAAGAAGAGGAATGAAAGTCAGTCGTAGTAAGACAGAGTACATGTGTGTGAATGAGAGGGAGGCCAGTGGAACAGTGAGGCTACAAGGAGCAGAGGTCACAAAGGTGCAGGACTTCAAGTACTTGGGGTCCACTGTCCAGGAAAATGGGGAATGTGGTAAAGAGGTGAAAAAGAGAGTCCAGGCAGGATGGAGTGGATGGAGAAAAGTTTCAGGAGTGATTTGTGACAAAAAGGTGTCAGCAAAGGTCAAAGGAAAAGTTTACAAGACAGTGGTGAGACCAGCTATGTTGTATGGTCTGGAGACAGTGTCATTGACAAAAAGACAGGAGAAAGAACTGGAAGTAGCAGAAATGAAGATGCTGAGGTTCTCCTTAGGAGTGACAAGGATGGATAAGATCAGGAATGAGATAATCAGAGGTACAGCACATGTTGAACAACTGGGAGATAAAGTTAGGGAGGCCAGACTGAGATGGTTTGGACATGTCCAGAGGAGGGACAGTGGGTATATTGGTAGAAGGATGTTAGAAATGCAGCTGCCAGGAAAAAGACACAGAGGAAGGCCAAAGAGGAGATATATGGATGCAGTTAGAGAGGACATGGAGGTAGTTGGAGTGAGGACAGAGGATGCAGAGGACAGAGTGAGGTGGAGGAGGATGACTCGCTGTGGCGACCCCTGAAAAGGGAAAAGCCGAAAGAAGAAGAAGAAGAAGAAGAACAACAACAACACTGCTCATGCAAAAAACAAATTATCATAACATGACAGACGGTTATTCTGTTGATATATTTGAATTAGAACAAATTAAAAAAGTCTCTTGGTAATTTAATTTGTCCCGTTGATTCAAATTAATGGAATAAAACAGTGTTTTGTCTTTCACTGCAGGTTTTCAGAGAAAAGGTGTTTCACTGAGAGTTTATAGAGACCAAGGTGTATCACTACAGTCTTCAGAGACCAAGGTGTATCACTATACAGTAGTCCCTATTGCGGGATAAGTTTCCAGACACCCACCCCCTCGCAATAAGTGAAAATCTGCCAAGTAGCGATTTTATATTTTAGTATTTATATATACAGTATTTTAAGGCTTTAGAAACTCTTCCCACACTCTTGCAATGTTCTAAACACTTAAACCTAACTCATTTTACACAAACTACAAACCATCCCCCCAGACCTGTGACAGCTCAGCCTCTGCGCTGAATGAACTGAATGAGTTCTTTGCTCGGTTCGAGGCAAGTAACAGCACACCAGCACATAAACTCCCCCCCTCTCCTGATGGCCAGGTGCTGACGCTGTCCTCAGACAGCGTAAGGCGATCATTCATCAAGATTAACGCCCGGAAGGCCTCTGGTCCTGACAACATACCTGGTCGTGTGCTGAAGGACTGTGCAGGGGAACTCGCAGCGGTCTTCACGGACATCTTTAACATCTCACTGAGCCAGGCCATCGTCCCCACCTGTTTCAAAGCCACCACCATCATCCCTGTCCCAAAGAAGGCAACGCCCGCATGCCTCAATGACTATCGCCCAGTAGCACTCACCCCCATCCTGATGAAGTGCTTTGAACGGCTAGTCATGAAAAGCATCACATCTGTCCTCCCTGCCTCCCTGGATCCCTTCCAATTTGCATACCGACCTAATCGCTCAACCGACGATGCCATCTCCTCTGCCCTTCACACAGCTCTCACACATCTGGACACGAAGGACTCCTATGTTAGAATGCTGTTCATCGACTTCAGCTCGGCATTCAACACCATCATCCCCCAACAGCTCATCCTTAAACTGGACAGTCTGGGGCTGAACACCTCAATGTGTAACTGGCTGCTAGACTTCCTGACCGGGAGACCACAGACAGTACGGATCGGGAGTAACACATCTAGCACCATCACATTGAACACAGGGGCCCCACAAGGATGTGTGCTGAGCCCCCTTCTATTCACCCTGCTAACACACGACTGCACACCATCGTACAGCTCCAACCACTTCATCAAGTTTGCGGACGACACAACAGTGGTGGGTCTCATCAGCAACAACGATGAGACGGACTACAGGAACGAGGTGAGCCGCCTGGCCTTGTGGTGCGGACACAACAATCTCACTCTCAACGTGGAGAAGACAAAGGAGATTGTTGTGGACTTCAGGAAGAGGGATGCCCAACATGCCCCTCTGACCATCAACAGCACCGCAGTGGAGAGAGTAGACAGCACCAAGTTCCTGGGAGTGCACGTCTCAGAGGACCTGTCCTGGAGCAGGAACACTGCATCACTGGCAAAGAAGGCTCACCAGCGTCTCTACTTTCTCCGCAAGCTGAAAAGGGCTGGAGCTTCAACCCCCATCATGTGCACCTTCTACAGAGGTGCCATAGAAAGTGTCCTGACCAGCTGCATCACTGTGTGGTTTGGTGCATGTACTGCATCCTGCCGCAAGAGCCTCCAGCGCATCGTGAGAGCAGCTGAGAAGATCGTCGGCACCTCCTTTCCCTCACTGCAGGACTTACACAGCAAACGCCTCACTCGGAAAGCCCTCTGCATGGCAGGTGATCCCACACACCCACTACACAGCTGCTTCAGACTGCTGCCATCAGGGAGGAGACTGAGGAGTCTCCAGGCTCGAACCAGCAGACTGAGAGACAGCTCTGTTCATCAGGCAGTCAGGATGCTAAACACTCTGCCTGCTCTGCCCCCCCTCCCATTTGAACTGCCTTAACACTAAAACTTTCTCACACATTACCACACAACACAAAGATTTTAACACTGGACTCTGTGTCATCAAACGGGTTATTCACTAAACTCTCGGTCATGTGCTCATACAGTTTGCACTACTTCTCATACTTGCACTAATGTTTGTATTACATCACTGCCTATAGTCATAATACTGTTTACATTCTCTGTTTACATTTATTAATACTGTTTACTTTTATTACTACTGCTTACATTTAATTACTACTGTTTACATTTACACTACTCTAATATCTACACCACTGCTGATACATATACAGTGTGCTCTGACCGGTCTTATTTAGGGATGCCCAATGTGCCTTACTGCATATGCCACTTTTTGCCTCTATAACAACATCAACTACTACCTCATACATATACTGTGTACATTAACTCATACGCTGCTTTGCCACTTTGCAAATGTCAATGCTAGAAACCTTTAGTTTATTTTAGTTATACTTTTTATACTCTTTTTTTATACTAGTATGCAAAAACTCAGGACAATATTATGTTCATTAAATGTTTAATGTTTTAGTTTTAGTTTTAGAGTCGGTGTAAATTTTCATACTCTTATACCACTATGCAAAAACTCAGGACAGTGTTAGTTTTACTATTTTATGCTTATGTCTATTATTATATGTTTCAGTGTTTCAATGTTTAGATGTTTACTGTTGCACCGAGGGACTGAGAGAAACGCAATTTCGGTCCTGTGTATGTCCTGTACAGTACATATTGCAGATCTGACAATAAAGTTGACTTTGACTTGACTTTTAACAACACATGTACAGTACTGTATTTGTAGCTACTAAATTTTACTCACTAGACCAGTTGTCGCATTGATAAAAAGACAGGAGAAAGAACTGGAAGTGGCAGAAATGAAGATGTTGAGTTCTCCCCAGGAGTGACAAGGATGGATAAGATTAGAAATGAGATCATCAGAGGTAAAGCACAACAACTGGACATAAAGTTAGAGGCCAGACTGAGATGGTTTGGACATGTCTAGAGGAGGGACAGTGGGAATATTGATAGAAGGATGTTAGAAATGCAGCTGCCAGGAAAAAGACACAGAGGAGATATAAGGATATATGGTAGTTGGAGTGAAGACGGAGGAAGCAGAGGACAGAGATGGAGGAGGATCACTGTGGTGACCACTGAAGAGGGAAAAGGCAAAAGAAGACCTGCAGAAAAGCAGCAGCTCTCGGTTCCGGTCCGGTTCAGTCCTGTTTCTGCAGACCTACCCTGCAGCAACGAAGCCCACAATCCATGTTCTAAACTCTTAAACCTACTAATTTTAGCAACATACTTATATGTAGCTACTAAATTTTACTTACCAGCACGTCCCTGCTCATAGGTCCTCATATCCGGATGAAAGATGAAAAAAGTCCTGGAGGGCTCCGTCTGGAACACTGGACCTTCTGCGGTGCGCATCCTGCTCAGAAGTTCTTGTGGGCCAGCTTCCATTCAACCTTTATTTAAACAGGTTAATCCCAGTGAGCCCGGGGACTCCTTTACAAGAGAGACCCGAAGACCAGCTCTCAAGATTCATCGATGGATGTGGAGGTCCGGTTCTGTGGGTTCCGTGCAGTTCTCTGCATCCGCTAGGCGCCAAAGTTACTGTAATAAGCGCCAAACCTTTTCCGATCAGATCAAAACTTTCCCTCTAGTATTTCAGCAGAAGGAAACAAAGCTTCTTTCTGCTTCTGGGAAATGTAGTCATTATGAGCGAGAATACAGTGTAGAAAACTACAAAACTGTGGCGCCTGTCTGAAGTATTTTATTTTTCGTTAACTTTATACTGTATTGTATCCAGTACTGTCACAATCGTCTGAGTAATGTTAAAGTTGACAATCTTGTCATGTACAATTTTTTTTCTCGTGTTCAATCTTACTTTGAAAAACCGCGATAGAGCGAGTTTGCGAAGGTCGACCTGCAAGTAGCGAGGGACTACTGTACAGCAAAAAGAGCAAAACTCATAGACAAACATTGAAATCTCCGTTACATCAGTCTAAAGTTTTCATAAATACTGTACTACAAACTATATTTTTTCTAAAATTAACTGTATTAGTGGTCTTAGGTGGGAGGCTACACCTGCCTCACCTAAGACCACTAAATAATGTATTGGGCAGCACAGTGGCTTAGTGGGTAGCGCTGTTGCATTACAGCACGTATAGTTCCTGGGTTTGGATCTGTGGTTTTTCTATGTGAAGTTTTAATGTTGTTCTGATGTTTGCTTGGACAGCACGGTGGCACAACTGGTAGAGCTGCTGCCTCAGCGAGCAGGTCCCTGGTTCAAATCCCAGTCCGGGGGCCTTCCTGGGTGGAGTTTGCATGTTCTCTCCGTGCATGCGTGGCTTTTCTCCAGGTACTCCGGTTTCCTCCCAGTAACATGCATGTTAGGCTGATTGGTAACTCTAAATTGTCCTTAGGTGTGAGTGAGAGAATGATTGTTTGTCTCGTTTCTCTATGTGGCCCTGTGGACTTGCGACCTGTCCAGGGTGTACCCCGCCCCTCGCACAGTGACTGCTGGACATAGGCGCCGGCGACCCACGTGACCCAAAATGGAAGAAGCGGGTAAAAGATAATGGATGGATGGTGTTTGTGTTTAGCATAGTCTGGTTTCCACCCACAGTCCAAAAAACATGTATGCTGCCTTCAGGCCCAGGCCTCCCATGCAAGAAATGTTTGATGGGATTTGCCTGGCTAAAAATAGATTAATAAAAAATATATAAAAACACCCTGGACAATAAAGCCTTACAATACTGTAGTTGGATATAAACTACACATAAAATGCATTGAAGTTTTACAGGATGAAGTAACAGTTACAGTAATAAGTTACTTTACAGCTAACTTCTATTATGTACACGTTACTTATTGTAAATAATGTGCTTATTAAGTAAAAATATCCAACTATGACTACGGGTTGTGTACAAATTCAATTCAATTCAGTTTGTTTATTTAGCGCAAAGTCACACCAGAAGTCGTCTCAGGACACTGAACAGAAACATTCACATACATAAAAATCAGTTGATGTAATTTAGCAGCCAGCCTGTATCCTAGCAATGCTTTTTTGTCTTCTTTTTAGGTCAATTAAAAAACAATAACCTATAAACAAAAAGTTAAAACAAACAACATTAGCTGACTTCTGTATAGACTTGAGAAAAACCTTAGCAGGTTATCTTGCAAATCTGAATAGCCCCCTCTAGCGGTTACTTTAAAAATGAAACAATAATCAACAATACATTTTCGGATATTTATTAAATGCTTCAGTTTCATAAAGCTCTAACTTTGTTTCTAAAGAAATATTTACAGTCACAATGAAGCCATCAGGTAGAGTTCCTGTAGAAGGAAAGCATTTCATCTAAACTCTGAGGAGCGCCTTCAGATGGCTGCTGAGCCTGGCTTTGATCTGCAGGCGGGGGTGGAAACGGTGGCGGATACTGGTACAGGTACTGGGGGGGAAATGGAGGAAGGACGTGTGGTGGACCTGCAAACTGAAAAGGAGGCGGAGGAGGAAACAGTGGATAAAAGGGAGGAGGAGGAGGGGTATACTGGGGGTTTAAAGGGGGAGTTGAACATGAGGAGGTCTCTGCAGGTGGGGGCTGTGAAGGCTGTGAGGATGTTGGAGGAGCAGATGGAGACAGAGACTGTGGTTCATCAGCCTCACACTCTGCAGGTCCTTCTGGACACTTTGCTGACTTGAAGAACGTGTTGGATTTATTCTCCTGATTCTTCGGTTTTGCTGGTTTCCATCTTTTCTCGCCAGTGAAGTATGCAGAGGGAGGGGCAAAATCTGAGTCTCGCTCGTCCCGACGCCGAGTTTTCCACTCGCTGAACATAAACTCTGAAAAAAAAAAAAACATCCAGAGAAAGCATTAAAGACCGTGTAAAGTGAATTTCAATATTTTCTTAAATAAACATTATAAATGTGATAATTGTAATCTTGTAAATGAGTAAAAAGTCTCAAAATTGTAGCTCAATTAATTTTGGAGTTATAGAGCAAACTGTGTATAAACATATTTCTATTTCAGGATTTTTTAGGCGTGTTTTAAACGTGACCGCGTTTCGTCACGCGGTCCTCATTAGTATAGCCCCACCCCCTGCTGCTCCAGTCATATAAATTGTTCTTCGCATGGGTGGAGCCGTTCACTCGCGAATCGCAGATAGCATCAGATAGCAATAGCATAGATATTTTGTTCATTGTTAGCTAGCTAATCAATTATGCCTCGTTCCTGCATCTTCCCTGGATGTTTTAATGGTCAGGGCACCTGCTACTGACCGTCTCCCTCCTCAGCCTCCGGACACCGCCGCCGCCTTTCCTGTTTCTTTTCTTTCTTTTTTTTATTGCTAAGCCTGTGCCCTACAAGTTCACAAGCTCCTTTTTTGCTAAGAAAATGCGACAGGTCCATTGCATACTTAGTTATCAACGTGATTACTCTTTATTTTAATCACCAACACAGCCCCCGCATGCGATGTGTCGGGTCGGACCGGGTGCAGCCGCGCGAGTCCGCTCATCTTCTAAACACAGAACAGCGGAGTTATGAATTATAGTTGTGTCCTCAACTTTTAAAATAAAACCAGAGTTGTTTGTGCACTAAAAACAGCGTAACTCTTGGAAAAAGGAGCAAACAGAGCAGGTTTACTGATGAACCTGTCTTCCTCCTCCACACACAGTTCAGCTCTGAGCGAGAGGGTCCTCCTACTTGCTCTGAGCTGCAGAACTGCGCTGAAACCACGCCCACGCGCTGACACGCCCCCACCGTTCCAGACCCTGGGAAAATCATGTTTTTTCCTTATATTTGAGACTTAATTTTATAAGGTAAACAATGTTTTTAATCAGTCAGATTTATATGGGTGATTAATAACACATATTTATGCCGTGTGACAAACTCAAAACACAAATTTAATTTTACTTTACACGGTCTTTAAAGATGGGGAATTTTTAGATCCAGGAGAGACTGAAATGCAACAGTTTTATCCTCTGCATTAAGGAAACTTTAATTTATTCCATGTCCTGTATAGATATAGTTTCAGGGTATGTGCTGAATAACTTTAAAATGTGAAAAAAAAAAAAGTTTTAATAAAAGTGTACATGTTTTTACCTGCTATTATTCTGCAAAAATCAGTTCAGTGCAGCTGAACGTACGTTACTGATAAACTCAGTTTTTATTAATCAAGGTGTTCACAACATACCTCAACTGTATTCAAAATCTGAGTTTCATTAAGACACCATCTAGCATCCTGGTAATAAAATAACAATCCAATGTGCCTTTAAGTTGCTGTTTTGGTCTTCAGATGTTATCTTTTGTCTTTTGACCCTTATAATTTATTTTAAAACAGACTATTAAATTTTTCTGGTTGCCATAGCACAAGGAAATCCCTACATATATTCATTGAAGGCATTGTGAAGCTTGAGGATTCCCCTCTTTTAAAGATACATGTATAGGCTCTTTCAGAAGACATTCCATGAAATAGCTGCCCTCTGTGTTGATGCTCCTGCTGGCAGTTCGTAAGTCACAGATGGAGCGGCTCCCTTCCTGCTCTCAGATGAAGGGAATTGTATAACACAATCATTGTTCCACATTTAATTTATTGTGTTAATATTTGGGGAAAAGCGTGTAAAACAATTACAAAGCCTATTTTTGTTTTACTGAAAAGAGCTGTAAGAATTATCACAAGAAAGCATCCATCAAGCACATTATTTTATCAAATGAAATTACTGAAGTTCCATGATTTGGTAGATTATAATATTTTATCAGTTATGTATAGAGCTCAGAACAACGTACTACCTTTAAATATCCAAATGTATTTTGTAAAAAGACAAAGCTGTTGCAATCTTAAGGGGACAGAGATATCTGTAAAACCACAGTATAGAACTAGTTTGAAGGGATGGTCTGCCTTAATCCAGGGAATTGGATTATGGAATGGTTTGAACATAGATGTAAAAAAAAAAAAGCCAAGTCAATGTTTGTGGTTAAGAGAATGATCAAAACCGAATTGTTGAAAATATATATATGGGGTTTAATGAGAAATGTATGAGAACTAGAAAATTGAACGAGTTATTCATTTTGTTTCGTTATTTATAGATAATTGTAGTTTAAATTGATTATTTGAAGAAGAAAAAAAAGGAGCAGATATAAAAAAAAAAATTCTTCCTCTGCTGCATTTTATATTTTTGTTTTTCATTTCATATACA
>JBBPBX010060418.1:7449-21450 GCA_038048925.1 Garcialebias charrua
CAAGGCCGGTGAGCATGTCCAGAGACAACACACAGAGGCACTGCAGAGTTCAGATAAAATCACTCAGTTCAAATAGTTCCCTCTGGAGAGATCTGTACACATTAGGGGGGGTGCCGAGAACAACCAAAGACAAATCATAAGAGTCCTGAAATGACAACAGAATGTTTATTCAGCCTGGCCCCTCTGAAAAGTCCATGGAAATTATTCAGTAGGAGGGGAGAGAGGGTGTACAGCATCAAGTTTACAAAACTTTCCGGTGGGTTGAGATAAGATGGCCTGTCATGGTCAGTCAGGGAGCCAAATTCAGATAAACATGATTGTTTTGGGGACAGGCAGGACTTTGACATCTACCTTGAGTCTGTGTTGGTCCACTCGGTTCCTAAACGTCCAAATTACATGGCCACACCAATGGACCGTGCCTGAGAATAATCCCTGAGATCTGATCCATTCTGCCAAGCATTTGAGTCTGGGTGCTTGAGGCATGAACCAAGCCATCATGTAAGGCAGGCAGCCGGACAGGTCCAAATATTGCTGCCAACAACTTATTTGATTGTTGATAGACCAGGAACCAGCTGAATCCAAAAAGCAGGAACCAGTTATCATAAATCCTATTATAAATGTGTCCTTAAAATTCACAGATGACAGCAAATAGACACGTCATCAAGTCTTCCAAGTGGATGAGATATCCAGCTGCGTGCATGCCAATAGGCCAAATCGGCTCACCTAAAGACTGTCTTCTCTTCAAAGTAATGTTATCAACACATGTGGACCTCAACCCAAGGGCGGAGTGACCATCGGGAGTTTTCCCGATGGGCCGCGTCATGAATGGGCCGATAGGCGCACGGGGAAAATGATGACGGTTGAATAAATCTGCTCAAAATCGACTTGTCCCTCCCGCAGCCTGCAGCCTCTTAAAGGGAGGATAGCGCTGATCACTTTAAAAGACTGCAGGCTGCACTGGGCCGACAGTTTGGGAGCTACCATTTGATAAAAAACACCCCTGAAAGTTCACCGTTGGTTGAGTCCAACCCAGGAGCGCCGAAGCACGGTCCAAAACATCAGGTGATGGAGCAGCGCGGAGTCCAAACTGCTAATTAGCAATAAAAATGGATAGGAAGAGGCCAGGTGGAGCTGAAAAAGTCAGGTTGAAGAAAAGAAAGGCGGAGGAAGCTGCCAGAGAGACAGACAGAAGAAGCAACAGGTAATGATATCAATTAAAAACTAGCATAATAAAATAAGCTAATGTCACAACGTTGTACTCACTAAACATGCATGAAAGTCAAGTGGGACCTAAACGGACATAGCTTAATTAAAAATAAAAGCAGAAATATATAAATTGACCAATAAATAAATAAACGTCAAAGGACAATTTAAATTAAAAGATAACTTTATCTCATACCCTGATGCATGCTCAATAATCCAGGTAGAAAAATCTAAAAAAGCTAAGTCTGGTCCTCTGGACATTTTTTGCTTTGTTTTGTTTTGTTTTTTGAATGTCCAGAGGACCAGACTTAGCTTTTTTAGAACTTTATCTCCATCCATCCATCCATCCATTTTCTTCCGCTTATCCGGGGTCGGGTCGCGGGGGTAGCAGCCTAAGTAGGGAGGCCCAGACTTCCCTCTCCCCAGCCACTTGGAGCAGCTCCTCTGGGGGAATCCCAAGGCGTTCCCAGGCCAGCCGAGAAACATAGTCCCTCCAGCGTATCCTGGGTCTTCCTCTGGGTCTCCTCCCGGTGGGACATGCCCGGAACACCTCACCAGGGAGGCGTCCAGGAGGCATCCTAACCAGATGCCCGAGCCACCTCAACTGGCTCCTCTCGATGTGGAGAAGCAGCGGCTCTACTCCGAGTCCCTCCCGGATGACTGAGCTTCTCACCCTATCTCTAAGGGAGAGTCCAGACACCCTGCGGAGAAAACTCATTTCAGCCGCTTGTATCCGAGATCTTGTTCTTTCGGTCATAACCCAAAGCTCATGACCATGGATGAGGGTGGGAACTTTATCTCATGTTTTAAAAATTAATTGACCACCATGTTTTTTTTCCCAGCTTAGTTACAACAAATGATATATTTTAATTCATAATTTTACATTTTACTGTGCTTAAAATACCGGCAGGCCTATACATTTTCTTGTTTTTACTTTTACTCTTAGATGACATGTGTTATGTAATTAAATGTAATTATTTTTTTAATTTTCCACACAAGTCCTTATTTACGTAATGAGGCAGAAATGCATGAGGTGAAGTGAAAACAGGAGACAGAAAAATGTTAAAGCAACACATTTAATAGACAAATAAAAATAAACTCATGCATATGCATACATATTGCAACCACCGTATTCTCCGGTGTATAATACGCACTTTTATTGCTCATTTGAGTATCCTGCGTATTATACACCGAAGCGTATTATCTATGGATTTTTTCCCATATTTTTAGACCCATTTTTAGCTCTGATTCGCCGTTTTTCATTTTGGCCAAAAATGGTGCAGTACCAGTTTTGGCCGCTATGTGCGCTAATGCGCCCTGTAGTCTGTTTACCTGCAGACTGTAAAAATGGTGCAGTACCAGTTTCGGCCGCTATGGGCGCTAATGCGCCCTGTAGTCTGTTTACCTGCAGACTGTAGCTGGAGGCGTATCCTGTTATTCGTGTATTCTATAAAACCCATCACCCCCCGCCAAATCACTGAGAGAGAGCAGGAGAAATCAACAACTACACATTCGAGAACAAAGAGAGAAAATGCCGCCAAAAAGAAATTCGTATACTGCAGAATTTAAGCTGCAGGTAGTTTTATTTTAATTAAATTCAGCTGTACATTACAAATTAAGTCATCTAGAGACTTCTTTTAATTTTGTTAGTTCAAATGTCATCAAATGAATAACCTTGTGTTACTTGTATAAGCATTATTGAATCCAATGTTTGATAGTCATCAAGACTGTTTAATTCAAACTGTTTAAATTCATGCTGAATAGCAAATGTTATTCCAAAATGTTATTCATGAAGGATTTCTCTTCTCAAACCTGCAGTGAAGATTCAGTGACACTGTTTATCTCATTTTAGTTTGAGCTCAGGACAATCTCCTCAGAAGAGACTTTTGTTTTTGTCCTAATTAATAATCAGATGAATAATATCTGTTTTTGCTATTATCATTAACATAGGTCCCATATGTGATGCTTTAATGATGTTGTTTTAACCAAACCAACAGGTTAACAGTGTTGTGTGTAGTGTTAAGATCAGTTTTTATCATAAAATGCTGACATCTGAAACTAACAACTTTATCTTTCTGACAATTTGTAATGTTTGATTCAAATTAAAAGTAATAAAATGAAAAACTCCCAAAAAGTTCATTACTGAGAGCGATCAGAGTGTTTCTGAGGTCACGGTTGTATCACTACAGTATCAATGGGTTTGGCGCCATCTAGTGGCCATAAAAAAGACTGTCACGGCAGCGCGTATTATACACCGAAGCGTGTTATCTACGGTTTTTTCTGATTTATTTCCAAAAACTGGCCAAAGCGTATTATACACCGGAGCGTATTATACACCGGAGAATACGGCAATTCCAAACTTGTCTCTGATTTTGCTTGTCTTGACCCTAAAACTTTTCAGAGATGAGGCTTAAAGGACTCAAGAGCTCAGCACTTCAAGAAATAAGCAAAAATCTGCTTAGATTTGATGAGAGAGCCACAGTGAGTACTTTACACACAGAGCTGTCCAGTCTAGCATCCCAGTGGGATAGGCTCAAAAAGTCCCCTCTGGAAGAGTCCACTGTCAGGATGGTACTGAGATGGAACAGGGTGGCCAGGAGGGCTCAGTTGAACCAGAGATTGAACTTGAAAGCAGGGCTTGTTCTTCTTGCAGAAACTGTGTTATCTGTGTTTACCTTATATTGACACAGTATAACCTTTTCACAGATTATATACAGCCCTATAACCCAGTTATAGGGCTGGCATACAAATATTTGTTGACCCTTTCATTGTCTCAGGTTGCATGTGAAAGAAGCTGCTCTACTCTCAAGTTCATCAAGAATGGACTACGAAGCACACTTAACCAGGAGCATTTGGAGGCATTTATGCTGATGACCACAGAGAAAGAACTTCTTATGTCCATTGACAAAGTAACACATGGTGGCAGAAACTAGTGCACTTCTTAGTCGCTTACTGATGCTGTAGATCACATGACAAACTCGAGGCCCATGGGCCAAATCTGGTCTCATTGACATTTTATCTGGCCTCAAATTTAATATTTTAAATGTAAAATAGTTTCATGGTTTATCTTTTTGTCACTGTATTTAGTGTTAACTTCTCATGACAGCTGGCCAACGTTCAAGCCAACAAAATTACGTTTTGAGTTTTTCAGTAATCTTTGAGTCTGATATGGAAAGAGCAACAAAGAATTTACTTATCTTTTTCTGTTTTTTAAGTCAACTAATTTAGTTTTTTCTCCCCACCTGATTTGCTGAATTGTAACAAAAAATTGTAACTAAAAAAAGTTGTTGATTGTATTGCAATTAAAAATATATTATAGGCTACATTTTTGCCTAATATTTTTAAAATGTGAAAAAATGGGCCACTCTTGGCCATTAAACTCCCGGGCTGAAAAGTTGTCCCACTCCGCCCCTGCCTCAACCTGTGTTGAGTGACCAACTGACCAAATCCAAGTCCATAGTAATGATTTGGAAGATTTATAGAAGAGAGGCTCTAAAGCAGTTTCACAGACAGAACAGAGCAAAAGCAATGTGGAGAGGGAGAGGACGAGACATCTGCCCTTGAGAAGAGCAAGCGTTTGGGACAAGTTTTAAAAATCACGGCCTGTGTTCTTGTGGACAGCTTAAAATACTGCACAGCAGGCCATGCACAACTTTTTATTGCTAACCTCCACTTGCATAGTACCCACATTATCAGGCCATGTACCCTTTTTGGCAGCTGACCCCCACATTTCAAAGTTTCAAAATTCAAAGTTATTTATTTGCCTTTTGTGCTCAGACCAACTAATCCAGGCACATTTAAATTATTATGCAGGGCTCAGTCATCATCAAACAAAACACTGAAACACTAACTAAAATAAAATTACAAAGTGGTTTATATCTACACTGTACAGAAAGTAAACCATGTCACATGACCAGTGAAGTTAGGTAGTGTGGGGTTATTTTTGCACCTGATCTGTATTTTTGTTTTGCCATCAGTCTGACTGTGGCAGGTAAAACTATTAAAAAACCTTGGGCTCTGGGTGTTATCTGCTCTACTGTGTCTCTGGTTATACACATTTTTTTGTGTCTGAAAAGAGAGTGAGCTGAATGGAGTGAGTACTTGATGATTCCCGCTGCTCTTCTTCAACAGTGCTGTACATATATCGAGTCCATGGAAGGAAGTTTTGTCCCTGTGATCCACTCCGCAGTCTTTGCAGTGCCATTCATTTTACTTGTGTGGTGTTCCCATACCAGACGGTGATGCCTGCGGTTTGGATACTCTCTATCAGTCCTCCATAGGACAGGGTAAGAGGGTGCTGGTTCAAGCCTGCTTTCCTGAGCAGCCTAATGAAGTAAAGCCTTTGCTGGGCTTTCTTCACTGTTGCTGTGGCATTGAGAGACCAGCTCAGGCCTGTTGTGACCTGCAATCAAGGCTGTTATACTCGCGCTTTGGTCCGCTGGCCCTCTGCGCGCGAACTGCGCGCGAACTGCGCGCGCACTGAGCCGTACGGCTTCTGCATTTAGAGTTTCGCCGCTGTGTTTATAGTTGACGCACGGCGGCGCATGGCAAAGTGCTGTTCTTTTACGGACCAGCAGGTGGCAGTACCCTCTAAAACCTGTGCATAAGTTGCAAGAAAGGGTAGAAGAAGAAATCTACCGTAGAAGAACTGTTTGAAATCACACAAGAACAACAAAAATGCTCCGCTCGCGTGCTGAACTGCTGTCTTTATAAGAGGAGCAAATCATAATAGAACAACAGTTATTGTGTCTTGCGATTTTAATGCATGGAGTCAGCGAGGAGGAAGCGATCACGTGACTTTTGGCAAAACAACAAAAGAAAAGTCCAGCTCAGCGATGAAGAAGGTGAATTTAATACATTTGTATCACATAAAAACATTCCTCCATGCGTCGCGATGCAGTCTCCATGACCACAGCGGCACAGAGAGCTGCAGGCTCTGGCGTGAAGGTCCCCACCAGACATGTCAATCAATTCTGTAGCGCCCACCACGCGCGCACTAGGCTTGCGGAGTTTAAAAAAATCAGAGGTGCACGACACGCGCCAAGACGACGCGCGGGGCCTACGCGCAGGGGCGGTGACGGTGAAATTGCGTCACTTTTGGCATGCGCACCCTCGCGCGCTGCGCGACGCGTATAGTATAAATCTAGCTTCAGTCCTCCCTACCTCAGTCCTTTTAACGATGAGACTGAGAGGTTGTAGTGGGGGAGGGTTCTTCCTGAAGTCCAACATGATTTCTTTGGTCTTGTCTGTGTTGAGGATGAGGTCGTTCTTCTCTCCATAGCTTATAATGTGGTCTACCTGAGTCCTGTAGCCTGATTCGTTCCCGTCCTGGATAAGCCCCAATACATGTATAGTGGTTTCATCAGCATATAACAATAATAACGATAATAATACTGTAATGATGGTATTGTGCTGGGTGGAGACAAAGTCATATTTTAATGATGATTTGATTTTCTACTGGAGTGCAGTAGTCCCTTGCTTCTTTGCAGTTTGATTTTCGCAGATTCACTCTGGACGTGATTTGTGGATGTACAATCCGTCCATATACAAAGTACTGTACTGGACAAAAAATAGTTTTTACACATGACTGTGCACTGCACAGTAATATATCACAGAACTAATATGGATGTGAAGAACTTAATGACAATTAAAAAAAATAGACAGGGACCGCCATTTTGTAGTTCCCTTTCAGTCGTTCTCTCAGTGCAACACGATTGCTATGGGAATCAGCGCCTCCGCGCGGTTACCTGAAGTAATACACTCACGCCTTAACGGCTACAGCGTCAGACCCCGCCCTCTGGACATTTAAGCGGCTGACGCCCGTCCATCTTTCTCTTTTTGCCCTTCACCTCGCTAAACCTGAAACACTCTTCTCGGATCTTCTCTGTATCTTCATCTCTCGACCAGAGGTGAGCTCGCTCCCTACTCAGAACATACAGAGAATCTTCTCCTGCGAACTGCTGGGCTGGCGAAAGCTGGTCTGGCACATTTTTCCTTCACCCCGAAGTTTTCTTCTCCTCTCTCCACAGACCGCTTCGCTCGACGGCGCTGACTGCTCGACACCGCAACCCTGCTAACAAGTAACAGGCTAGCCGGCGAAAGCGCCACGAGGAAGGAGACATCTCGGGATGACATTAGCACTGCTAACGGGCTTAACTCTTCTCAGCCATGGCTCCCGAGAAGGTAATGCGAAAACCCAAAACTCAAAGAAGACCAGCAGGCCAGCGAGCCCCAGCTCCCGTGCCTTTTCTCTTCTGCTTTTCTACTGCTCAGTTAGCGAACGCTAACTGCGAGGCACGCTACCTGCTAAGCTAACGAAGCTAACAGGCCAGCAGCCCCGAGCAGCTCGGCGAGAGGACGTCCTTGGACGAGGAACTCTGGCAGGCTGTGAGCTCCGGCTCCCAAACCTGCTTCAGCGGATCTGGATACCCCACTTTTCAGCAGCGGACACCCACAAGGCTTGTCCGGTCTGCTCAGGGATGCTACACGCAAGGACACTCGAAGCTTTTCTCACGGATGACCCCAGAGAAAGGAGAGTGGAAATGGAATAACCTTGCTGCTATCTGGCTAGCATGGCTAACCAGGAGCACCCACGACAACACGTGACGGACGACAGTGTTGCTAACACGATTAGCACAGCTACGAGAGGACAACGAAGGACTCCATCGTGAGGTATGTGAAAATGCTTGGCCTAGCTTGCTAGCTAACCTTCTCATATTTTGCCTTTTCCGCTATCCTGTCCGGCCGAATTGACGGTAGAATTAATCGCATAACTAAGTGTTTTTTACCGATGCTACGTTGCTTGAGGGCCCGTCTTAGCACAGCTAGCGGGCTCACAAGTACTTCCACGTTTAGCCCGGGCTAACAAGGAGACTCTCTGTCCAGCCTAGTCCAGGAGGAGGAATCAATAAAGGCGTTCAATACAGAACAACTGGACTTTATTTGTAGCAACAAGACGTTTTGCTCATCATCCGATGAGCTTTCTCAATTCGATGAGGAGACTGTGAGAGTGAAAGAGAAGTTATAAGCAAGCTGGGCCACTGGTACACACCAAACTAGGTAAATTGGAAGCTAACACACACACATACTTGGGATAACACGTGCCTGTGACCCATTCAAAGTTCAGTGTGTGAAAGCAGAGCTTACAGAAAACACACACACATCCTACTGTATGTAAATTGACAACAACCACACTTCACACACACTTCCAGTAGGAGGATTTTCAGCTACGTGTTCAGCTGCGCTACCTGGTAGTTTTCCTATGCCTACGACGAAACATCGATGACGCTAAGAGCTTATCCACCCATGAGGCTATGGATGACTCTCTGACGTTAACCATCTCAGGGCACGAGGGGCCCTGGTGGGATGGACAAGGACAAGTGGCCTCAATATTGAAGGTCCACCAGGCAAAAAAGCTACAGGAGTTGCAAGGGGCCACCAGCAAAAGAAGAGGAAAGTCGGAGATGCCCCTGCACCATTACAGGCGCTCTCACTCACAGAAGGAGAGAAAATGCCGAATTTTTACCACCAGTTCCTGTGTTTTTAAGGAACACAGACTAGCTGGTTCGGAACGTTTAAACACACAAGAACATTAAGACCCTTGTGTAATAAAGAGAATTTGCCATCCACACACGACAATAAAATCTCAGACTACTGAATGCGTCCTGGTCCCAAAATGGGAACAGGGCCTCAGGTTTTCCCGCTCACGTAGTACGGGAACCTGACCTTTTGAGCCCAGACTTCACTTGTAAAATGCTACAACATTGTTTTATGCATATACAAGAATGAAAGTACCAGAGCACAGACTACCCTGGTTCTTGACTCACCACTTTGGTGCAACACAACCTACTAGGTCAGACTATGAACCGCAGTGGGACACACGAGTTTTGCCTGAGACAGTCAGATCTCGCGATGTCTTCCAGACCAGCCTGCTCCAGAGTATGCGAGAGGGGTCGAAGGCCACCCCTTCTGCACTCAAACATGAAGCAAGCAACGGCTAGACATCTCTCCCAGGCTCATGGCGCATGCGCAGACCTGGAGGGTGTGTCCGACAAATGAACGGGTCATCATAACGGATGCGTTGTGGACTCAAGTTCTTCCTGGTGCCCAAAAGAAATGAATTCCTGAGACCGGCCCTGGATCTCAGGACTCTGGGCAAGAAAACAAGAATTTTTCAAGTTCAAAATGTTGATACTGAGGCAGGCTCCCTAGTCCGTGAGACCTGGAGACTACGCATGTACGGTGGATTTGAAAGACACCTGTTTCTATGTGGGCATCTGGAAGAGGCACAGAAAATGTCTCTGGTTTACCTTTGAAGGGAAAGCTTATAAACACAAAGTCTTACCCTTCGGTTTGAAGACTACTCCTTGTACATTTACTAAATGTCTGGATGCAGCTCTGACCCCTCTTAGGAATCAAGGAGTCAGGATTATGAACTACCTGGATGACCTCCTGGTTTTTGGCCGGAAGCAGGCCCAGTCACACTCCTGCAGGGTGATCTCTCACCTGGAGTCTCTCGTTTTTTCATAAACCCACAAAGGAGTGACCTGACCCCATCACGGATTACCGTATTTCTGGGAGTGCAGGTCTACACCATCCGGTACAAGGCATGGCTCTCAGAGGAACGTGCTTCCTCGATTCGCCGTTGCCTGGCAAAGTTTAAACTGAATCAACGGATTCCCCTGTAAGCGTGCCAACGCCTTTTAGGCCTCTTGGCGGAAGCCATACCCTGTGTGCCACACGCATTGCTGAAGATGCGGGTCCTGCATACATGGCTAAACCAACAAAAACAACCTGCCCCCGTCTGGGTGAGCAGAAAAATTTAGAATCATTTCAAAGTGCCTGAGGGCCCCGGAACCTTGGGGGGACCTGTCTGTGTTCACGGAAGGGGTCCCGTAAGGTAAGGTGTCATCCCGTGTGATCATCACGACGGACACCTCGGAAACAGGATGAGGAGGCAGTCTGCAGAAATCAGAATGCCCAAGGCCTCTGGAATGAGCAGGAAGCAAGATTGTACATCAACTTCCTGGAGTTGTTGGCCGTATTCCTGTCAGCAAAATACTTATTTGGTAAAGGTCTGATTGCGGGACAGCACGTCCTGGCATAATCAGATAACAAAACCACGGTGTCCTTCAGTGACTGGGAAGGGGGGAAGATCCCACGCCCTCCTCAGCCTGACACAGAGGATGCTCACTTGGTACGCTCCAGGATTATTGTCGCTCAGGACGACTCAGGTTCCGAGTGAACTGAGTTACGGAGCGAATGCCCTTTCAAGAGGGTTTCTTTTGGAATCGGAATAAGACTGAACCCACGAGTCGTGGATCAGGTATGGTCACGGTTTGGAAGAACCTTGTTGGGCTTGTCCCCATGTGGAGTCAGCTCACATTGGCCCTCATGCACGAAACAGTTCGTATTCTTATCCTAAATGTCTCCTACTTTTGTTCGTACGAAGTGTTCGTACGAACATGCCACGTCAGATCCAACAAACTCTTCTATCCACAGGAAAAGCGTGTAAACGGGCTGCTTAAAGTTGATGAATCTCACCTGTTCTAAACAGCTGCGCGTGCACGCGTGAGCTTATTTACATGATTCCCACCCCTCAAAACGCCATATAAGGCTACGTTTCCTGCCTCAGAGGCAGAACGTGTACGTTCATAAAATGACAGCGAAAAGTAAAAAAGAAGAACTCTACCGGTGCGGAGGATGAAGTTCTGTGGTCTCTGAGGACAAGAAAAGAAAATCTGTCCTTATTAGCAGCGTCACTCATGGAAGTAAATGACCAGCTAAAACCAAAGAAAGTTTGTTTATAATAAATGTGGATCTCGAAACATGCATGCGTACTGGTGGCTTACTGGTTAAAGCATTGCACTGTTAGCTGTTCCTAACCTTTTTTCTACACCTCGTGGGATCGAGTCCCACAAGGTATGATTCTTTTTTTTTCCTTCTTACTTTAGATTATTTATTCATTCCAAATTAAAAAGGCTTTATGCTTTATTTCTTGTTGTATTGTAAATAGTTTTCTTGTGTTTTTTAAATCTGGAATGAATTAAAAAAAAAAAAAACGTTGTCCTCCCACGGGAGGCGATCCCATGACCTTCGGAACTGCGACGCAGTGCTCTACTGACTGAGCCACATCAGAGCTATGACAGCAGCTGGAGGAAGTCTGTGTAAAGTCTGGCTTACCGAAGTCTGCGATACCGCGGCAAATTAAACTTAAATTAATTCATGGTTTAAGTTGATTTCAGTTTGAGATCTTCATATTAATATTGTAGTGTTAGAAAACGGCATTGATAACAAATTGATTTTCATTTAAATACTTTAATCCGTTAGTCATTATTACATTTAAAATTATAATTCGACTTCAAACAGAACCTATTGTCAAAAACAATTGTGGTGCGTTACTTTTTTAAACTCTAAACATTTCCTAAATAACGAAATATGAAGTTATTTGTGGAGTAATGCTGTCTGGATGACAGCAGACGGACCGCTCGTAAAATATACGACAGGTCCGGACCACACGTAGATTTTGTTCGTATCTGAAAAAAATCGTAGGATACGTGAACATTGTTGAATGCCACATATGCTCCTAAATCACTCGTAAGCACAGTTTAAGCACAAATCTGTGCGTACGAACGGTTTGTGCATGAGGCCCAATGTGACCTCTACTACTCAATGTTCAGGAATACCATGGCAGTTGCCTTCTTACAGAGACCTGCTGACTCAGGCACGTGGGCAGCTTCTACACCCGCATCCGGAGCTGTGGCAGCCTTCAGCCTGGCCACTGAAGGGAATGGCTGAGGGCCTAAGGCCTGATTGTCTTTGTTCCAACAACAACAGCATACACAAGGGACACCCTTGGTGTTTATGTTTACTTGGGAGATGCTTCAGTGGAAGGGTTCCCCTCTCCTTTGACAGTTCTCCAACATCAGGATGGGCCTCTTTGACAGTCCTAGTAGTTGTCTGTTCAAGAAGCAGATGAGGGACTCGTGCGTGCCCCTTGTACATAATTTTTTTCCCTGGGGACCTGGAAGGTTACCCTGTGCTTGAACTGGGTTTTCTACCTCCACATTGCCATCTGATTGCCAGTGGCGTAACGGGTCCCTTGCTCTTTTCCTCCTGCTTCTCAAGATTTCCAGGGAAAAAGGGGGATAATGAGTAATCACACTAGCAGAGGACACTTATGCTGTCTCTAGCTGGTGTTTTCATCTATGTGTCCAGTGGTAACATCAGGACGATGTTTCTACATGTGGCATTTTTCTTCTCAGGCTGTGCTCTCTACATACCTTGTGGAGAGCGGCTGGGAAATGCCTGCCGTATTAAGGCAGATGTTCTCACATGCATTTTGCTGAGCATTTCAAGGGCGTGAATGGATTACGTTCCCATAGCAATCGTGTTGCACCGAGAGAACGACTGAAAGGGAACTGAAAGTTATGCACCATAACTCATGTTCCCTGAAGAAGGGAACGAGGTGCAACACATCTGGGCCTTTTCAATGCTGAAAGCTCGGTGAAGTGCATTTTAGAGAAAGATGGATGGGCGTCAACCACTTAAATGTCCAGAGGGCGGGGCCTCTGGCGCGATTCTGACGCCGTTAAGGCGTGAGTGTATTACTTCAGGTAACCGCACGGGGGCGCTGATTCCCATAGCAATCGTGTTGCACCTTGTTCCCTTTTTCAGGGAACATGAGTTATGGTGCATAACTTTCAGTTTTTTTTCATTCAACCTCCACTATATCACCACTCATAAGGACTACAATGCCCTTAATCAAATGCTGTAGAGCCTCCGGCCGCTGTTTTTATCTTTAAATAAGAGTTGACGAATGTTTTAGATCTTTTATTTATTTAACAACTCATTAGCAGTTTATCTTTCCTGACACACAAAACAAAAAACGTTTCAGAGCACTCAGTGAACTGACCAATAATCATCTGGGGCTGATGAGTTGCACAAAATGAATAAAACAATGTTGGATGTCTACCCCCAAATTCTTAATCTTCACCTCAAATCAAATCAAAGATGACTGAGTCTTGTTAAGTTATCCAACAAGAACATGCAAAACAAATACAATCTTAAGTCAAAATGTTGTCTGATTTCGATAAATCAGCTGAACGTTTAGCTCCTGGAATGTCTTCCGAAGGCACCAATCTCTGATCAAATGTTTGTGGACTGAGCGCAGAAGCTTGGTCTGTGTCAGAACAAGACACATTTTAATGGACCAGTTCTGCCAAGAGGAGTGGTTAATTATTCGCTAACAGGATATCTGGGGCTTTTTGGATATAAAAACCATGTGGTGGTGTTAAAACTTACCAAGAAGCATTTATCCAAATATTAAGCCTATTTTTATCATTTTGACCCCGTGTAGTTGGATACAATCCCATTTATATTCAAACGTGTGCTCCAACTTTCATAAATCATTAAAGTTATATGTTGTGTACTCATGTACTGAACAAGCAGTGGCCAGATTTTGCAAAGCTTCTAGAACAACAACAAAAAATAGTTCCCTCCTCTCCTCCACAGTGGTAACTGCAAGACAGATAACAGCAAAATATTTATTATTTGAAACAAGTAGAGTTATGGCATGATGGCTCAGAGTTATCAGCTCTCAGCAAGAAGGTACATATAACGTCCGGGGATCTTTCTGGGTGGAGTTAGCATCTCTCCATGCTGCATGCGTTTTATCCGGGTACTCCGGTTTCCTCCCAAAGATCAAAAACATGCATGTTAGACTGATTGGTAACTCTAAATTTTCCCTAGGTGTGTGTGTGTGTGTGAGAGAGAGAGAGAGAGAGAGAGAGAGAGAGA
>JBBPBX010060419.1:0-12272 GCA_038048925.1 Garcialebias charrua
ATATATATATATATATATATATATTAGGCATGTAACGGTTGTAATGGGTTTACCGAACCGTTCCGGTACACCACGTTCGGTTCGGTCCACCTGCGTACCGTTTCGGTTATTTTTTCACTCATTAAACGTTCTTAACAGGGGAATATATGCACCGCGGAACAAAATTTCCTGGGCGCGTTTCAGCACGGACCTATTTTCGCGTGGCACGCGCAGCATTTAGCCGTTAGCATCTCGTGCGGTCTCCTGTTTTTGAACGTTATAGCTTTCTTCAAAAGATGAGCGCACGCGCAGCTTGTGTGGACTTTGTTTCATGAAGACTCTGCAGCAGCTGAGTGCGTGACGCAGCAGCAACACGTCACGTGAACGCGCTGGAAACTGTCATCTGAACGTGAACGAAGAGCTGCATTAAAACTACTTCATCAGAACGTGAATGAAGAGCTGTATTAAAACTCCTTCATCAGGTAATCAGAGCGGTCCAGAGCAATAACACAAGCTGTATGAGTTTTTAAATCTCTGAATCTGTCTGAACGTTGTTATATGTGCAGGGTTTAAAGTTACTGAGCGTCGCTATGAGACATTCATCACGTCAACACTTCAAAAAGTTCAGCTCTTTACGAAAAAACTAATTGATGTTGTCAACAACAAGCCCTGGACCAGATCAAGCCCTGCCTGCCATGATGATGAAGAGTGAGAGATTCAATTGTTCAAGAGGTATTGTTTTATTATTATCTAAATAATATTTTTTTTAAATCATAATCTTATTACTGGACAGTCTGGGGCTGAACACCTCAATGTGTAACTGGCTGCTAGACTTCCTGACCGGGAGACCACAGACAGTACGGATCGGGAGTAACACATCTAGCACCATCACATTGAACACAGGGGCCCCACAAGGATGTGTGCTGAGCCCCCTTCTATTCACCCTGCTAACACACGACTGCACACCATCGTACAGCTCCAACCACTTCATCAAGTTTGCGGACGACACAACAGTGGTAGGTCTCATCAGCAACAACGATGAGACGGACTACAGGAACGAGGTGAGCCGCCTGGCCTTGTGGTGCGGACACAACAATCTCACTCTCAACGTGGAGAAGACAAAGGAGATTGTTGTGGACTTCAGGAAGAGGGATGCACAACATCCCCCTCTGACCATCAACAGCACCGCAGTGGAGAGAGTGGACAGCACCAAGTTCCTGGGAGTGCACGTCTCAAAGGACCTGTCCTGGAGCAGGAACACTGCAGCACTGGCAAAGAAGGCTCACCAGCGTCTCTACTTTCTCCGCAAGCTGAAAAGGGCTGGAGCTTCAACCCCCATCATGAGCACCTTCTACAGAGGTGCCATAGAAAGTGTCCTGACCAGCTGCATCACTGTGTGGTTTGGTGCATGTACTGCATCCTGCCGCAAGAGCCTCCAGCGCATTGTGAGAGCAGCTGAGAAGATCGTGGGCACCTCCTTGCCCTCACTGCAGGACTTACACAGCAAACGCCTCACTCGGAAAGCCCACCGCATGGCAGGTGATCCCACACACCCACTACACAGCTGCTTCAGACTGCTGCCATCAGGAAGGAGACTGAGGAGTCTCCAGGCTCGAACCAGCAGACTGAGAGACAGCTCTGTTCATCAGGCAGTCAGAATGCTAAACACTCTGCCTGCTCTGCCTCCCCTCCCATTTGAACTGCCTTAACACTAAAACTTTCTCACATACTATCACTCAACACAAAGTTTTTAACACTAGACTCTGTGTCACCAAACGGGTTTTCACTAAACTCTCGGTCATGTGCTCATACAGTTTGCACTACTTCTCATACTTGCACTAATGTCTGTATTACATCACTGCCTATAATCATAATACTGTTTACATTCTCTGTTTACATTTATTAATACTGTTTACTTTTATTACTACTGCTTACATGTAATTACTACTGTTTACATTTACACTACTCTAATATCTACACCACTGCTGGTACATATACAGTGTGCTCTGAACGGTCTTATTTAGGGATGCCCAATGTGCCTTACTGCATATGCCACTTTTTGCCTCTACAACAACATCAACTACTACCTCATACATATACTGTGTACATTGACTCATACGCTGCTTTGCCACTTTGCAAATGTCAATGCTAGAAACCTTTAGTTTATTTTAGTTATACTTTTTATACTCTTTTTTTATACCACTATGCAAAAAAAAAAAAAAAAAACTCAGGACAGTGTTAGTTTTACTATTTTTATGCTTATGTCTATTATTATATGTTTCAGTGTTTCAATGTTTAGATGTTTACTGTTGCACCGAGGGACTGAGAGAAACGCAATTTCGGTCCTGTGTATGTCCTGCACTGTACATATTGCAGATCTGACAATAAAGTTGACTTTGACTTTGACTTTGACTTAACTTGTTTTTTTAAAATCTCTGTTGTTTTTTATTTCCAGTCTGTGACAGAGGTAAATCCACCTGCAGCTAAGTGATGACTGAACTGAACTCTGAACTGTTCCCACAGTCCCACCTGTCCCACCAAGAAGAAGTTGTGAGTACAGTAATGAGGACAAATACAGCCACACTGCTGCTACTGGACAAAAACTTGATTAGTTAGATTGTAAACAGTCTGTTGCTGCTTATTGTTCTGACTGTTATTGTATTTATTAAGATTTTTATTATTGTTAGTATAGTTTATTTATTGTAGAGTGCTGTTTATTTAAAATCAGAGTCAGAGAGTCTTTATTGTCATTTGCACCGCATGTGGTACATGTGATGAAAACGAGATTATGTACACGGGGTCCCAGTTACATCCAACAACAAATGCAAGAGAAAAACAGTAATAACATCTAGAATTAACTAAGAAAAACATCAACTAGTAATACACTAAGCCCTAATATAGTGGAAAAACATCATTATAAACAGCAGCACGAACATGAGTCTGTATGAGCAGATGGTCACAGATGAACACAGCAACAAGAAAACAGATCAGCATCAGCATGATGTGATATTTTGCAGTGTTTATTTTTATTTTATTTTTATTTATTCATTCATGAGTCTAACAGCCTCAGGGTAGAAGCTGTTCCTCAGTCTAGTGGTTCTACATTTGATGCTCCTCAACCTCCGTCCTGAGGGGAGTGGGGCAAAGAGTGAGTGTGCTGGGTGAGTGAGGTCTTTCATGATGCAGGTGGCTCTTTTCCTGCATCTGGAGGTGTAAATGTCTGTGATGGTGGGGAGACTGACTCCAACAGACTTCTGTGCAGCCTTCACCACTCTCTGTAGAGCTTTCCTCTCTGCAACTGTGCAGCCTCCATGCCACACGTTGATGCTGGAGCACAGGACGCTTTCCACTGCACACCTGTAGAAGGAGGTGAGGACTGGGCTGCTCAGACCAGCACGTCTCAGTCGTCTGAGGAAGTAGAGTCTTTGATGACCTTTCTTGATCAGGCTGGTGGTGTTGTTGGTCATCCAAATGGGTCACTTTTATTTATTACTACAATACAATACAAACATATTTTTGGCACATTTTCAAAATAAACATTTTGTAAGTCTTTATTTTGTAAAAAAAAAAAAATTTGTACCGAAAAAACCCGAAAATAAACCGAACCGAGCTCTCCTTGTAGTTGAACCGAACCGAAATGTGATTTTAGCGTACCGTTACACCCCTAATATATATATATATATATATATATATATATATATATATATATATATATATATATATATATATATATATATATATATATACTGTACACTGTATTCGTTTTTATTTACATAAATATGTGTGTGTGGGTGTGGGTGTGCATGTATGTATGTATTTGATCTGTGTGTGTGTTGCAAACATTGATTTTGAACAAACTTAAAATGCACTCTCTGTAACAGTGGTAAGTGACGGAAGCTAACCTTGACTTTTATTCTTCATTTCTGTGGTGTTAAAAGTCTGATAAGACGTCTCCAGTGAACATGTTGTGTTGGCTTAACAACCAAGATTCATTCCACAAGGGTAATACCTAACATACAGATCACAGTCACATGGCATTTCAGCAGGACAAAGATTTAGAGCAAAAGACATTTGATAAGAGCAGATTTGTGATCAAATGGATTCTTCAGTAACAAACGTGCAGTTTGAAATGCTCTTGCCAAACCTCAGAGAGGAATAATAGCTCCACTTTGTCCTCTACAGTATTTTATCTTTAACTCAACTGCTCTGTAGACACAATCACAGTTATCAGTTTGTTGTGCTCTCTAGCAATTGTATTAATTAAATTGTAAAAGGTAATGTATACACCATATATCAGAGTGAGGAACAGTTTAATGCACTTGAGCATGAACATCTTGGAAGCACAAAAACCAAAAGGCTTATTCAATAATTAATAGTATTTATCTGTAGAATAAAAGTTGGGAGTGGTGACACAGAGGTTGTAGAAGGTGAGCTTGTGATCAGAAGATCGCCGGAACAAGCCCCGGTACCAACAACATCAAAAATGTGGGTGGAATAAGTCACACCTGTCTCCACCCTCATTTGCCCCGCTGTGGGCCCTTGAGCAAGGCCCTTAACCCCCACCATCTGCTCCCCCAGAAACCCTAGATATCAGCTCTCTGCTCCACACAGAGGGCTGTGGTAGCTCAGTGGTCTGTGGTTGTGTCAGGAAGGGCATCCGGTGTAAAAACAATCTCCAAGTCTTTGTACGACTTAGTTCGCTGTGGCGACCCTGATGAAGGGAAAAGCCGAAAGAAGAAGAAAAAAAAAATCTGTAGAATAAAAGTTATGATAATTGTGGTTATTTTCTAGGACGGAATGACAAAATTTCAAATACTTTGTAGAAAACACAATTCTCCTTTAAATCAGACCATGGTAGTAGATTTTAATGAACTTTTCCCAGCCGAACCAGCAGACCCGTTTGAGCCCGTGTTCTTTCTAACAGGCTGTCAGACTGCATGAATCCTGTGTGACACCTTGTTGTTTTGTTATCGACACTTTCTTCTCCCTCAGACCTGCAGTCCAGCTTCACCAAAGTGATGGAACAGTATCCATGAGCACAAAGTCAAAACAGTGAATCCAAAGTGGAGATTTTTATTCTACGTAATTTTAGTAATGACATAATATTTATTATTATTATTGTGAGATTATTTCAGCATGGTGTAGATGACACAATGAAATGTGTTTTGGACATGATGGTGTGCATGATTTGGAACAGCTTTAAAGAAACCCTTCAACATGCCATAAATATTCACCCTTTTTGTCCCTAACTGAGCTGAAGACAAGGGACTTTCACATTGTGCACGACGCTTGAAGCTGCAGTGCATTATTCACATTGCTGCTTTTCATGTCTCAGTTCACATACTTGAAGCTGTTTATGAAAAGAAGTTCACAAAAGCAGGCCTTATTCTGAGAATCTGTGAAAACCAGCATTGATGGTACAAGCTGTGTTATTGAACATTACAGTCTGTGTGCTCATGCAGGATACGGTTCTCACTGTTCTTTCTGATGTCGTGGAGAGTAAAGGCTCCGTCACTTGTAATGCATTAGGACCCCTACGTTAATGAGTAAAAACATAAATTTGAGCCTTTGGAGTCTGTTTAGATACTTGTGGTGGAATTTTTAGTTTTCGCTCAGCAATCAGCTAAATTAGTTTAACCTGTAAAGCGATCATTTGTAAGCATTGTGCATGCACGAGTCGGATGCAGTACTTTCGGGACTGCGTTTGTTGTGGCTCCTTGAACTGATGAAGTCGTTTGGATGAGAGACAAAACATTTAACGCATGAAATCATCCAGATGACCTGATTAACTTTGTTGGAGATATTTTACCTGGATTATGGAGCATGAACTTTGATATTGAGCATGCAGTTTTCTTAACTGTGAGTAGATAGCATGGTGTTCCTATTGAGTTTGAGATGGCTCCGTATGAGGTAAGAAATGTGTGTTTGTTTTGGTTGTATTTACCCAGAATGCCCTGTGCTGTAGTCCACTTCCACTCGGTCTGCTTACATTCACTCTGCATTCGGACCGCGCTAGAGTTCACTTCAACCCGACCAAGTCCTAGGTTTTCAGGTGGACCAGCGTTCGCTTTTTTGGACCGTGTCAGGGTTCTATTGCACATTCACACCTCCCCAAATGAACCAGACTATCTTTGCAAACGGACAAAAGTTCTATTAAAGCGGACTAAACAGCGCTGGTGGGAATGCACCCTAAATCCCTCCATGGTCCACTACCTTCTTATATCTCCTCCCACATGTCACACCGTCAGTGCAGTTCCAACATGCACTCTCAGGCCATCATTACCTGCAGCGTCCCCTCGATGTGTACTGAACTTGGCAAAAAGGTCTTTTCCTGCTCAGCTCCGGCACCTGGAACACCTTGCAACAGAAACTGAAGTTGTCCTCCTTGATTTATTTAAGGGTTTTCAAACATTTGATAATATTAATAGAAACATCAAAGCAAATATGTCCTTGTTTTTAGTATTTCACCATTTTACAGCACCCTGATTTATTGTTTTATACACTAAAATTTTATTTTAACGCCATTTTTACTGTAGTTTATTGTTGTCATTGTTTACTGTTTTGTTGTCTGTACTTTATATGTTCTGTCTGGAACAGGTCTCGCTTGTAAATGAGTCCTCGAGGCTCAATGAGACCAGCCTGTATAAATAAAGGTTGAATGAATGAATGAATGAATGACAGCGTTCTCATCTATATATAACTTGAATAATGCTGGCTGAGCCTGTTCTAACCAAAACACTATGGTGTCTTTGGCTGAAATTAAATACAACCACTGGAGCCCGCCCCGGCCACTACCCAGCTTGGGGTGTCTATGAGTGCACACCTATTTCTCCAGCTCCCCGGGCGCTTTCGGGCTGCTCACTGCACCACCTGGTAGGTGGTTGGGTTAAATGCAGAGACGAATTTCGTCTGTGTATGGGAACATATGCAGATGACAGGAATAGACATTATTATTATTATTACAAAGCGTGCACAGATAACTGATTTGTTATAAATGATCCTATTAATTTTGACTCATGTGAGGATGGTGGTCAGACATCGAGGCCTAACTCCACAGAGGAAGCGAGTTCAGAAACTAATTGTGGGAATGGAGAAGGAACATGAACGATGACAGGGGGCTAAATGGTTCAGTTTTTCCGGTCACGTGAACCCCTTCCTCCCTCATGGCTCTTGGCAGTCAGAGAGGATAACAGACACCAATTAATCTCTTCATGTCCATTATGGGGCAAGCCGACGCAGAAAATGGATGGGAAAGGCACTCAGAGACAGAAAGAGGATACGTAATTTGCTGGGGATTATTCCTGTAATTAAACAGTCATAAAAAGTTTGACAAATATTCCATAATTTGTTACAGATGTAATTAAATTAACACTCTTAGCTTTCTGGGACTCTGTGTAAGCCACACCACAATGAAGACCTATTACATTCAGCTCAGTGTACGCAGCTTTAATTAAAGAGCAACATGAAAACTTAACATTTCAGCTCATCAGAAAGGTATTCTTCTAAATGTTTCTCCTTGTCTTATAAAAAGACTCAAATGTGACACAAACGAGCAAGATTTGTAACACTGAGGTGTGAGTCCTGTTTGTTTCTTTGTTTGTTTATTTATTAATTTCATTTATATTAAAAAACAATACATTTTCAAGAAAAAAAAAACAATATAAAATACCTATAAAATGAAAGACGGCAGAAGAATAATAAAATCTTATCAATTCTGCCCCTTCTTAACAAAATCAATTGAAACAATCAATTCAAGCAATAATCACAAATAATATAACAAACCCCAAAACTTATCACAATTATTCTTTATATTTCCCTAATATTAACTAACTAAACTACCGGTATATCTCATCAGCATTATATTCTTGATCTTTTTCTTAAATACAAATAATGATTCCTCTTTTTTAATATCCTTAGTCAAACCATTCCATAGATCAATTTCCCCTCATTAAAGTAGACCTACCCCGCAAACTTGTTCTAAACTTTGGCTTAACAAAAATATCAGTTCCTTTTAAATTATAGCAACTGCTCCTTTTTACAAAATACTCTTGTACGTTCGATGGTAAATTGTGATTCTGAGCCCTGTACATTAGTAATAGAATAAAGTAGTCCACCAAATCATAAAACTTGAGTAATTTCAGTTGATAAAATAAAATACTTGAAGGATGACAATAATCTTTTCTTCAGATAATTCGTAGCTCTTTTTTGTAAAATAAAAATAGATTTGGTTGCAGTTTTACAAGCTGTACCCCAGACACCAATACAATAAATTAAATTCGGCACAATAATTGTAATAATAATAATAATTGTCACCGATTCTGTTTATAACTTTTATGGACAGAATTTCTAGGCGCAGCCAAGGTGTTGAGAGGATCCGTTTTGGTGACCTTGGAATCGCTTCTCTGTTTTTTGCAGATGATGTGGTCCTATTGGCTTCATCAGTTCGTGATCTACAGCTTTCGCTGGAGCGGTTTGCAGCCGAGTGTGATGCGGCCGGGATGAGGATCAGTTCCTCCAAATCCGAGGCCATGGTCTTGAGCCGGAAAAGGGTAGCATGCCCTCTCCGGGTCGGGGAGGAGGTCCTGCCCCAAGTGGAGGAGTTTAAGTATCTCGGGATCTTGTTCACGAATGAGGGAAAACTGGAGCGTGAGATCGATAGGCGGATAGGTGCAGCGTCCGCAGTGAAGCGGGCGCTGTACCGGTCTGTCGTGGTGAAGAGAGAGCTGAGTCAAAAGGCAAAGCTCTCAATTTACCGATCGATCTACGTTCCCACCCTCATCTATGGTCATGAGCTTTGGGTTATGACCGAAAGAACAAGATCTCGGATACAAGCGGCTGAAATGAGTTTTCTCCGCAGGGTGGCTGGACTCTCCCTTAGAGATAGGGTGAGAAGCTCAGTCATCCGGGAGGGACTCGGAGTAGAGCCGCTGCTTCTCCACATCGAGAGGAGCCAGTTGAGGTGGCTCGGGCATCTGGTTAGGATGCCTCCTGGACGCCTCCCTGGTGAGGTGTTCCGGGCATGTCCCACCGGGAGGAGACCCAGAGGAAGACCCAGGACACGCTGGAGGGACTATGTTTCTCGGCTGGCCTGGGAACGCCTTGGGATTCCCCCAGAGGAGCTGCTCCAAGTGGCTGGGGAGAGGGAAGTCTGGGCCTCCCTACTTAGGCTGCTACCCCCGCGACCCGACCCCGGATAAGCGGAAGAAAATGGATGGATGGATGGACAATAATTGTATTATACATTAAACACAAAGCCTTGTCTGTCAGTAAGTCCCTCGCTTTATATAGTACTGCCATGGACTTAGACATTTTAGTTCTTACAAAATTAATATGTTTTTTCCATGACAATTTATCATCGATAATTACACCCAAAAACCTTACTTCATTCACTCTTTGTATCTCAACACCATTTTGAAAAGAGTTGTGTCAAGCTGACTTTGTGCAGACTGGGCTGGGCGTGGCTGACGTGTCACAACACATCAGCCCAGACAGCAAGCGGTGTCCTCTGGATTACAGAATGGATTCAAATCTGCAACATCGTTGTCTCCATCCTGAGTCTGAGCTGCCCGACCTGCTGAATTCACTCGATTTTCTGTCGTCTTTAATTGCTCGGCACCCCAGCACGCTCGGTGAATGCAGATTCAGACGCCGCAGCAACCTGCTCGACGCTGGACACAGCGTCTCTGCAACAGATGGCTGTTTGCTCGGGGCCGCTGCAATTTCTCTGGAGAGAAATAGCAAGAATGTTGAGCAGCGTTGAATTTTGATTCATTTTCTGGTAACACTGACTCCCACAAACTGTTGTAGGGAGAGAAGGAGCAGCACGTTTCTGGCATGCTAATGAACATTTCAATGCAACTTATTTAACAGCAATTAAACTAACCATTAATTTAACATCTCCACTTTTATCGTTTAAAATCCTTTATTTTCAGGTAGTGTTCATGTGCCAAGGATATTTTTTAGACCCATTAGAATTATGTTGCAAGTTTCAATGAAGAATTGAGCTAAATTATTGGGGTTAGAAGCATTTGAAATGTTTTAGACCCATTAGAATTATGTTGCAAGTTTCAATGAAGAATTGAGCTAAATTGTTGGGGTTAGAAGCATTTTAAATGTGTGTGTGTGTGTGTGTGTGTGTGTGTGTGTGTGGGGGGGGGGTGCACATTGGTGGAAGGGTCTGGAGGTCCTTCCCCATAAAATGTGAATAAAGTTGATGCCATTTTCTGCATTCTGGTGTATTTTAATGGGTTGTTAAAGTGTCTGTGACATCTTCTTTCTTTTCATGAAATGATAGAAGATATATATCTTGTATCATTCAACTATGTTTGTTTTTGCAAACAAAATGATAAATTAATGAACATTCCTTTCAAACTGAGATTAAAATTAAAATCAGTGTTTCTTCTTGGAATATCCGACTACACACGAATGCACCATCTGTGACGTAGGAGGATGAACGTCTTTAGAACACCCCTATTAAATATTCGTGGCTGACAATAAATAAAATGACGAAATTATCAATCGAAGTGAAGATTTGAGCTATTTGTCTTCAGTTTGGGAACAGGAAGTTAGATGAACAAGAAACAGCAGGTTCTAATTTAGGTCTGCACCCGTATTTTTTTTAGTCTTACCTGTTCAGGAAGCGAGTGCGCTCCGAGAGCGGGGGCAGCTTTATTTATTCCATACTTGACGAAGTATTTCATCTTTTGGGAAAGTGAAAAGGCTCACTTGTTCACTGATGATATTAGAACACCCAAATGCGACACAACGTAACGGCATTATACAAAAAAAGGCGATCTGGCAGAGAATTGATGTGTTATCATTGGCACACGCAGACTCGAGGTTCATCCTCCTACGTCACAGATGGTGCATTCGCGTGTAGTCGGATATTCCAAGAAGAAACACTGATTTTAATTTTAATCTCAGTTTGAAAGGAATTTTCATTAATTTATCATTTTGTTTGCAAAAACGAACATAGTTGAATGATACAAGATACAGTATGTATCTTCTATCATTTCATGAAAAGAAGGAAGATGATGTCACAGACACTTTAAAGCCAATAACATAGGACTCTGCTGATGCCAAAAAGTAGAAACCCTGCTATAATAAATCTAATTACCGTATATAAACATCTTGGGCATCCTCCTGAGACAAAACTGAAAGACACATCAGCTTCCAAACTCCCCACGGATCCATGACTTATCCTGTCGCGTGAGGCTCAGCAGAACACAAAGGTTCTCCAGGACCCTGTCGTTTTGTTAGAAAGATTTTATCGATTGTGTTGAAAGTCCAGCTCACCAGATCCATGACCGTAAAGTCCAGCTCACCAGATCCATGACCGTAGTTTTTGTTTTGGAAGATATGTAATAGGAGCTCCGATACACAGACGGAGAACAAAATAAGCAGGAGGAGAACAGGGGAGGGAGGAAAAAAGGCATCCGCCTTGCATGAGAGTGATTGCAGAAAAAAACGATTTCTTTAAGGATTTATTTTCTTTGTACAGGTAGTCCCCGACTTACGAGCGAGTTCCGTTACGAGTATCTCGTAAGATGAAAAACTCGTAAGTCCGACAACGCACGTGCTATCTCGTAAAACCGGAACAACGCTCGTAAATAGGAAAAAAGACGCCAAAGTGCCTTAGTGCCAACTGCAGCTGTACTTTTAGTTATTTTCATCACAGAAACAGCATACTGTACTGTACAGTACAAAACAGATAAATAAAAATATAATTTCTTACTTTGAGCTGATCAAGCTTGTCTCGTCTGTTAGCACGTCCGAGCACGTCGTCGGGGCTCCATACATTCTGCTGCTCTAACGGTGTCTCGTCTGTTAGCACGTCCGAGCACGTCGTCGGGGCTCCATACATTCTGCTGCTCTAACGTCGTCCAAACTGTTTAGAGGAAGGACTGTTAGCCTGTTAAGTCCATACATTTGAAGCCATAAAAGGAGTTTACTTTAATAAACTTACCGAAAGCCGTTTCTCCGCGGTGTTCGTTCATCCAAAACAAGCTGACCGCGTGAGCTGTGGTTTGTTAGCCACCGCCATTAGGCCTGCACTCATGTGCACCGTGCTCCGTGCTAACGAGTCCATCCATCCAAAAAAGGCTGTCGGAGCTGCTTCTCCACGTTAGCTGAATGTCCATCCAACATCTTAGGCTGCTAGGCGGACATCGAGGCGAGCTCCCGGCCGCCGGTTCGGTTCTGGTGGGGGTCCGCTTAGCATTTAGCCTAGCCTTAGCTTAGCCGATGGGCTAATGTTGTCGCGCGGCGCTTTTTAAGAGCGATCGCGGAGGATC
>JBBPBX010060420.1:0-21450 GCA_038048925.1 Garcialebias charrua
ATTATTATTATATTATTATTATATTATATATATATTATATGACTGTTTTTGTTCAGTGCCCTGAGATTACTTCTGTTGTGACTTTGTGCTGTATAAATAAACTGAACTGAATTGAATTAAATTGAATCCATCCACCCGGCTATTTATCAGTCTTTCTACAAAGGTAATATCTTAGTTTTATTTCTCCATGTGGATTATGATTTTTCAGGTGCTGCCACTTTCCTCTCACCTCACACAGCTCTACTTGTTGTAGTGGGCATGACAGTGTCCGCTATGATACATCTTTTTTAAACTGTTCCAGTGATGACCTTTGCTGGCCTCTCAGTGAACAGACGTTTACTACAATATTCCATTGGTTGTAATATGAGAACATAGTCACTCACAAAGAGACTATTGGCAGCCTTTGCTCCTTCTCTTTCCCTTTTTAAGTGCACTTTAAAACAACACACATCAACAGCACATTTGGGGACGGGAGTGTATGTGTCGGGGTCTAGGTTTGTTAATTATTTTTTTTCTCTGAACCCCCTGGTTCTCTGGCGGCTATTCTGGGGGTGGGATCTGGTAAGGTGATGGGCAGTCAGGTGTTGTCTTGGACTATGGGGGGGGTTCGGGCCTGGGGGATCGCCGTGGGCGGGGCTGGCATTGCGCTCTCCCTGGGGCTGCTTGGGCTCGGGTGTCCTATCCTGTCCTGTCCTGTCCTGTCGGCAGGGCGCGGGTTGGGCAGAATCTTGGATGTCTGCTACTCTCCACCCCAGAATGAATGGGCCTACCTCCTGGGTTTGGATGTGGGCTGCCCCATGTAGGGGGCAGGTACATGTCTTGGACTTAGGGGGTATAGAGTGTGTTTCGGGATTATGAATGGAACGTGTCGTTATTGTTTGTCTTTCTGTGAGTGAGGATGAGGGTGGGTCTGAATGAGTGTGTCTGTGTACGAATATTTGTCAGGCTGGGACTTGGGCTGCCCCCTCTCTGATACATCTGAGGCTACTCAGTGTCGCGTTCCTGCTGCGTGGCCCCCTGGTGGGTGTTCCTTTGCCTGCGGGCGTGCTTGGAGCCCTCACTGTCTGGGGTTGGGCGCTTGGGCGTGTGTCGGCTCGGCCTGGTGGCTGCCTGGTGGGGCTCGGGTCTTCTGGTCCTGTCGGATCTAGGCCTGAGGGGTGGGCGTCCCCGGTGCCCGGACCTCGGTGACCGGCCCTGGGGCTACGTTGGTGCAGCGGGCTCCGGCGGGGGCCTGTGAATTTGTCGCTGTTGACCCCGGGGGGTCATTGTGTGTGGTCACTGGTGGGGCTTCTCCTGTTCTCCCCTTTGGTCGGATCTGGGGAGTTGGTGAGTGGCTCGTCCTGTTCGGGTGGCCCTGGGGACTCTGGGCTCGGGTCCTGCTTGGGGTCTTGGGATCTGGTTGCCCCTTTGCCTGCCTCGGGCCTTGGGGGGGCGGATCTCTGATTCCTCACGGTTGCTATTGAATGTTCTATTGGAGGAAACTTTTTCACTTATGCATGCTCACAACCACACGCAAATGGATGCAAGGATGTATATGTAGATATATGCAGATATATAGATGGGTATATGAATGAATATGAATGTATATGTATGTATACTGTATAGGGGCCAAGATGGTGTAGTGGCAGGGGAACCAACTTGGGACCCGAAGGACCCAGGTTCAAACCCCAGTCACGGCATAACTTGTGGTGTGTTTGAGCAGCGCACCTCATCCCAATTGCTCCCCGGCATGCTTTCTATAGCTGCCCACTGCCCCACCTGGTGGTGATTGGGTTAAATGCAGTCAAATTTCGTCTTGTATGGAAACATGCACGGATGACAAAAATGTGACATTATTATTATTATTATTATTATTATTATTATTATTATTATATTTGTAGGTATGGTATGTATATTTATGGAAATCTACTGCAAGGTCATAAATGCTATTAGTCTTTATGCATATGTTGCTGTGTTCTGTCATGCACTTTGCAGGATTGCAGACGGAGGTTGAGTGTGTTTGCCTTGTGCTTTTTTGTGGATAATTGTTGTGTTTTTGTCTTACTTTCTGTCTTTTCTTTCCTTTCTCTCTATTATAAACAAAAAAAACAAAAAACAAAGAGACTCTTGGTTTCTTTGATTTTGTTCTAATGTAATCAAAAGAATAAGTTTTTGTCATTTTCATATGTGTTTATATGCTGTTATTCTTTAATATGAAGCATTACATATGCTGTGTTATTCTTTAATGTGAAGCATTATTGTGTCACTTCTGCAAATGAAGGTGTCTAATAACTATGTCAGAGTTGAATAATATGTCAAACTGAACAAGTCAGTTTTGTTTTATTCTAAGGAACAGCTAAAACTCTCATGAGCGTCTGTATGTCTTCACTTTCAGACACTTTTCCTAAAACAGTCCTTTTTGTTTTCTAAACAAACTCTCTGTTGAACTCGAAGTCTAAAGCTTCACGTTATCACTGTCTCCTCTTGGCCACAAGCAATGAGAAGACTGAATTTTCCTAATCTTAACACTTTAGTAAAAGCGTTTTGCTTCCCGTAACGTTTAAGAGTTATGCAGAGTTCTGCAGAGTTGGAACGCTGCAGTTTGAATGGACAGAGACCTGAAAGCCCTCTGTCTTGAACGCAGATTAAGTTTGGTCAAGAGCCAAAGACTGACTTATCAGTTGGAACTGATGGACGTCTCCATCCAGTTCACAGAGCAAAAGCTCTCTAGAACTTTCTTGAGGAATGCTTTATTTTGAAACTAACCCAGAAGCTGCCACTGTCTTTGACGGAGAAAGCAGGCCTCACGACACGTCGAATCCATAAACACGCCAAGGTATGACCGGACTTCACGGGCCCAGAACCTGTGAAGCTAAACTGCTTCTCAACTCTACCAACCGAGACAGACGTCTTAACAGGTACAGAGTTGCTGATGTTTAATGGAACGTGCACTGGAGTCGAGCTGGTTTTCGTATGGAGAAGTGTCATCTCTGGTTAAACTCAAAATAGATAAATTCCTCTTAAAATCTCCCCAACCTCTTTTATTCCTCCTATTTCCTTCTCCCTTCATTCTAAGCTGGAAACTACATTAAGCTAAGAGCCACAGATAAAAAGTAATATGTCAACTCATTACTATGTCTGTTGTTACAATTTAAGTGTGCTGATGCGTGTTAAATTGCAAGAAAGTGAAATCCGTCAATCAAGTGTAATGGTGTTAATTTTAGTTGATTTATTTTAAATAAAAGGTAGTGTCTTTTGACATACCAACTAAAATCAACGTCTCATGGTCACTTCATGGTTTATTTGTCCATCATAAACTGATCACAGAAACATTGGGTAAACTGAAAAAGAAAAGAATCCGTGAAATACTTTTCAATCTGAATAAGTAATAAATAAGGTAAAGGGTGTCAGTTTAATACTGCCCCCCCCCCCAAAAAAGAATTCTTACATTGTCAACAAAACCAAGTTCCACCCACCCACCCTCCATCCGCACCGACTGTCTCAATGAGCTCAATCACTGGTTTTCTAACAATTTCCTACAACTAAACAGTAACAAAACAGAAATCTGAAAGTTATGCACCATAACTCATGTTCTCTGAAGGAAGGGAACAAGGTGCAACATACTTGCTATGGGAATTGCGCCCCCGCGTGATTACCTGAAGGAATATTCTCACGCCTTTACGGCTAGGGTGTCACCGCCGCGCCAGAGGCCCCGCCCTCTGGGTACTTAAGCGGTTGACGCTGTAGTGATATAGGCCCTCTGTCTTGACCTTCAAGTACACCTCTCTGCATCTCTCTGAAACTCTCAGTGTTACACCTTCTTGAAGCCCTCAAGGAGACGAGTGGACACTATTTTGGTTAACAATTATTATGAATTAATGGACACTAATTAATCAGATTGAACTTTCTCTTTAATGTGTGTTAATTCAGAATTGATCTACAGTATATTTTTGTCATTTAATGATGATTTTACTAAGCTGGTATATTTTAAATATGCCAAAGTTAAGAGAACATCTCAGAATGATCTTGCTCTAAACTGTCTGCTCTGTGCAGAATAACTGTCTTAAAGTTGACTGAACAATCCGTCGTATTTGTTTGAAGTGTTTTTGGAACGAAGGAAAAGTTCCAGACATAATTTGCTTTCTGTCTCCCGTCCTTTCTAAAAACAATGAATCTGTTCTCAAAACAAATTACATGGCTTGTTCACATGCACCTGCATCAACTGACGTATGTTTTCTATGTATTGTCTACCCTATCATCTGTCACTCAAACTCACTCACTTGCAAAGTCACACCCTCTCTAGGGGTACGACAACCAATCAGCAGGAAGTATGTGACTAAGTCACACCCCCGTCTTAAAGGGACACTTCCTGTTGATTCTTGGAGTGAAAAGGGAACCACAACTCAACAAAAGTGAGTTCTCTGGGAGAAGGGAAGATGCATACACATCTTCCTCCAAGCTGATACGTCCCGGCCATCAGTCAAAGGCCCACGTCTTCAGCGAGGCCAACAGCACGTCAGCTGTTAGCCATCTGAGGGTCACTGCTCCAAGCTGTGAACACTTTTCCTGGAAGTTATCTTGAAACCAAACCGGAGCTGATAACATTACTCTGGGAGGCTTCTGCAGACCTCACGAGACCGTGGCAGGATGAAAATGTGTCGCCTGTAAAACGCAGCCGGCATGCGCGTCTGGCTTGACTACTTTACTGGAGTCGAGATAAGAAAATCTTCACAAAGGTAAACGTCGTTTCATCACGGTACGGATGTCCAGCCGAAACCAAACAGAGGATGAACCACTCTGGTTACACATCTCAAGATAAGATTCAACCATTTCCTTTCTTTATTCTTCCTCCTTAACTCTTTATGTTTATTTCTAAATGTAAACTGTAAGTAATGTGCCAACAGAAAAGTTTCTAACTGTCTGTTTGTTTTATTTTGAATTCTTGTCAACGTAGTTATTAAATCAGAGCTAATATCGATACAAATGTTTATTGTAATTTTTGTGATAGTTTCAATAAAAGGTCTATTTTCTGGTAGACCAACATAAGTTGAAGTCTCTCGTGAAATTACATTTTTCCTAATTACAGTAAAAGCAATTTAATACCGGAAAAAGGAAGAACTCGCCAATTGGTGGCAAGTTTGTGCAGATTAAAGTCTGCTCAGACCTGCGCATCTAAAAATATAGGTAAGTCAGTAAACTGACCAATAACTCCTATATCTCTACAATAATGGTGGCCCAGTAAGTGTTTAAATACCTTACCCCACATTATTCATTACATTTTGGTGGCTCGTCCGAGTTCCTAGAACGGTTATTAAGTTGTTTTGTGTAGCTTATTGTCACGGTATTTGTTGGCATAGTTTGCATCCTGTTGTGGACTTATAGAATAGTTTTGGCTGGTGAGTGTCTCAGAGATTGCTAATCGTGGCATTGTCTGGTGCGTTTCCCGTTAGAATTATCTTTTCTTTCACATTTCAACGTATGATTGAAGCTGCGGATGAATGTTTTGTCTGTGTTTGTGAGACGTTTTATTACGTGTCGCGAGGTTGCATGCATTTTTTCGTTCTGTGACCGCCGTGTCACCTCTGCTTCATTTTATTACATCTGCGGTTTGCTGTTGAAGGTCTGTTTCACTCATTTGTTGCTTATCTGTGTTGTTTGGGTTCTATGCGCGTGATATCGTCGAAGACTGGCTTAACCGCGGTGTTTTGCGATATTTATGACTGTTTTAGAACGTTAAAAAGTCCGTTCCACGCTCTTGTTCGACCGACCGCAGGTCCGTGAACACAACGCTCGAACGGCCCATCACACGTGAGTGACGTCAGGTTTAGAAGACTACATTTCCCATGACACTTGGGTTTTTGAACTACGGTTCTGTCTTCGCTGTGATTGGTCGATTACGCTGTAAGTGTTGACGCTTGCGGGGTGGGGGAGCCCACTCCTCGTCAACTTTCACTTCAGTAAACCAGGGTGCACAGGCTTCAGGCTTGTTTGTCCGTTACTATCTCTGAAAAGACTGTTTCATCACGGTGTTTTTGACATTTAATGGGTGGATTGAGTCAGTTGCTCTGATACTACCGATCGCCATGTGACCAGGTCACGTGACGCCGGATGCTGCATCTGGTTTAAGGGAAACGACTCATCTTTTTCTTTTGAGAGAAAGTTTAAAAATCACATTACCTGTCCTGAACGATGTTACTCACATTGAATCGTCTATTATAGACTGGGGTTCTGGTGTTTTGTCACGTCAAAGCTCTGGATCGTTCTGATTGCTGCTTTTGACCCCGTTGTTAGACGTCTGTGAATGTTTAGCAGCTCACGGCTGCGCTCACAGGTGACAACAGCACCTCTATAGCGGTCAGAAAGAGAATTGTAGTCGCTGTGATAAACTTATCCGGCGAGGCACCCCCATCTGCTGGTTACTTTAGAAGACGCAGTCTTCCTGTAATTTGTACATGTTGAATGTTCCTGTTTTAAACGGGAAACAATTTGAAATATTGTACTGACAGCATCCTTTAATTTGATTTTTGCAGAAAATCAAATGTTGATGGCAGAACAGTTACACGGATTTAATACAGACATGTCTGCTTTTTGATAAAACTTGACACTTTTATCATCAATTCTGTGCAAAACAAGCTGTCTGTCCCTGTTTATTTTAAACTGCAAGTTTAAATTAACACACATGAGGCACCTTTTGTCTTGATTTTCACAAAAATCGCACAAAAACAGCCGATTTTGTTTGACCTTGTCACAGGTCGACAAATTAATAAAAATCACTGATTTTTATTTGATTTCACATCTTGGACTCCATGTTGACTGCCGCAGGCATCACATGGTGAGACTGCACACTGTGCAATAAGACCCACTTTACTTGATTTTTCACAGAAAATCAGTACAAAGATGGACGTTCAAACAGGTGCATCACCTGATGGGGCCTCCTCTTTTATCGCACGTAGATGGACATCTGCTTCAGCGTATGCTAATTACTTAGCTGCGGTGGAAGTCTGTCAGGATAAGTGGGAAAATCCCCTGTCGTTCTGCGACAGGCTGATGTCTGTCTACTCCGGTGGCAAAACTGTCCCTGGACTAGAGGAGGATGAGGAGTTTAAAGGTCTTTTCATTAAGAATCTCATGCCTTTCCAGAAGAAATGTGTTTGCTTCCATGTTAATTGCAAAGAGAGTACCATGGCAGAAATTAAACAATGTGCTGTGGAAATTTTTGACATGCTCGAACGGCGGAATACACCCTCAGTGGTGTGCCCAGGTCAAAAGGTCACATCCCACTCGCAGGAAATAGAAGAGGTTCCCTCTCCTACAGAGTGCGAAATTAAACAGGTTTTTCATGATAACAAACCACAGATTGTGTCCAGCTGGAACAGTGTCTCTGATTGGTTCACGGGGAGTTCTGAACCCCCTGCCCCTCAGGTCGAGAACCCTGAGATGAGCAATGAACCACAAAAGGCAGGTGTTCGCTCTCTAGATGAACCCAGATGGTTCGGATCGAACCAAAAGAGTTCTCTCATGGGTCTCACAGTGGGTGAGATTCGAAGGAGGTTGCATGGGCACCGTGAACCATTGAACAATGGTCTGTCCCGACATGTACCCCCGAGAAGCGGCCCTCCTGCCCCTGTCCCTCGAGCTGCACAGCTCGAGACATGCAATGAGTCACACATGCTCCAGATTATGGAAACGACGCCTCCGCGCGTAGACGTGACTGAGGTTGTGAGTTGTTTGTCAAATGATTTGAATGTTACAGTGGTTGACCAAGCTGATACAACGTGTGACGTTGTCCTTGATGATAACACAAACAACGTTTCACCTGACGAAGCGACGCGCAGCACTGCCTTTTGCAACAACTCAGTGCACACAGTTGACAACATCGTCAACACTGACAAAGATGCTGACAGCAAACAGGTTGCTGAAAATCCACGTCCTGAAGGTCATGAGGCACACAGCCTTCATGATGCTGACAGCGACGATGATTACACAGACAGAGTCACACGTACACAGAAACGTGTGAAAAAACCTGAACGGTTTCTGTGTAACTTTATAAAAAGGGGGATAGCTAAGAGAGCTTACCTGCCACTCACATTGGAAGGGGTCCTCGCGCAAGAAGCACTCCTGGTTTGCGGCTCAGACGTGTCTACCATGTCAGCCGAACTGTTTGAGGAGCTAAGGACCGCCGCTAACGATGTTGACAGGCAAATACCCTTTGTGAAAGACACTTATGGTGAGCAACAGGGCCTCGCAAAGACGAGAACAACCCTAATAGCCATGGTTCACATGCAGATTGGCGAAATGTCACTATACCACCCGGTATATGTGTCTGAACTTGACTCACTCCAGACTCCATTTGTGGTTGGCCAAGATTTTATAAATCGCTTTGAAGCGATTATAAATTATGGCAATCAGACAATGTGGGCCACAGTGAGCAGTCCACTGCCAATCGAGGTACCTCCCCAAGGTCAGGACACTGACTGTCTAACAACAGGTACCGCTGAGGTCACAAGGGAATCCCCAACCGAGACCACAAGCCCGGTAAGTGAACCTTCAACTACAGGTGAGACAGAGGAGACTCAACAGTTGGACCAGACTCTGGCCCAACACGAGAACCTCCTCTGCGAACTGACACCTTCAGCACTCACTGAACACTACCTACCACCGGTAGGAGAAGGTGTGGAGATCCAAGGGTCCCACACCGATGACGCTGTACTGTCCTATGGGACAGGTAATGCGGCAAACAGCCAAGCTTTCGGTGAAGTCTTGGTTCAAGGACATCTGAGTCCAGAAAGTGACAGTCTACCACACGCTGACAGTCACTTGGACTTCATGGTTACAGATTTTGAGGACCCCTCCTCAAACAAAAGGGGAGCAACCTCACACTTCCTACCACGGGTAGAGGACGGTGTAGAGATCCAAGGATCACACACAGAGAACGCTGTACTGTCCTCTGGGACAGGTAATTCAGTCATCAGCCAAGCTTTCAATGAAACCTTGGTTCCAGAGCATTTGAATCTAGAACTACTCAGAGGTGACATAGGTCTTACAGACTCAAAGAGCACCTCTTCAGTCATGAAGTGGGAAGACGTACATCACAACGACAGTGGCCCGTCGCAGTCTGACCAGTCAGACACACTTGTGACTGCGCCGACAGTTGTGACACACCTGAATTACGTAGAAAGAGGTAAACGTACAGAGCTACGTTGGCCGAAACCTAAGAAGTTCCTGCGTACTGTCTACTCTAAGCTGCGTAAACAGCCTAAACTAAACAAAGGCATCCTGACTCGTGCCCATGGACGCGTGGTCCCTCATGTCCACAGGGAGGTGATGTTAGGTCATGCCCATGTCAAGGACAAAGATTTCAATAACCCCACAAATGACAAAGATCTCGCAAACTCAAAGACTTCATGGGAAAATAAGGTCGTCCAAGCACAGGATAGTAAATAAACTAAACAGTTTAAACTATACTAGTTGCGAAAAGAAACCGTTCCAACTAGAACTTAGAGACGCTAAGCATAAAACCCACAACAAAAACTAACCTTAACAACCGTTTAAATCTGCAGGGTTTAATTGACATCGGTTATAAAGCTAAGAACTGTTTTTCTTGTGTGTGACACGTTGGAATCTGACGACCAGAGTGAGTTTGTTGTAGTGAAACGTTGTTTTTTAGTTGCTTAATTGCTACTTTTGTGTTATTGAAGTTGTTATTGTTTTCTGAACACTCCCAGCCAAAAGAGGTTTTGATTGTTGATAAGTTGAAGACTTAAATGGATTTAACTATGCCAACATGCTGTTCATTTTGTTAAAGATCTCAATCTTTGATGAGTCATTGTAGATTAATACTACTTAAGGTACTATAATCTACACTGATCTCCCAATCATTTAGGTAGGACCGATTCGATCGTTTCTATTCTAGATCTATTCATTTTGATGAGTCTCGCCATAGACTTCAAAATTTATAGGGAATACCAAATCTTGCGTCGTTCGTCTAAAAGACAACAGACATTTAGACCAAACTAGTTTTCATTTTTTTATTTTAGTTTAACCTAAACTAAATAATGAATGGAGGAATAGTTTGAAAGAAGAGGCCTTCGTTACAGAAGCCCTCCACATTTCTATAGGTATAGATCCCTATATCTGATTTTTACAGCATTGATCCACCCCTTAATTGGTAATTGTAGCTGATCTAATCCATGATAGCTTACATACCAGGTGCATATAGGTAGGGCCTAATGTAAAATCCCAATCATAAGCCCACCTAAAACCACATAATTGCATGACACATTGAACCAGGGTGGCACCGACTGGAAGCCATCCAGCCTGCAACCTTCGATGTGGGGACCTGCTGATCCAACGTTGGTCTTCAACCTTCATCCAAGGGCCGCCTCCTCTGCTTCAATCGAGGGATCCCCTCTACATGCTGATTAAAATCCATTCTTGCTGATGAAATCACTAACCCCCATCGTTGTGGAAGTACCGTTGTGGATTATAAGACTTTGTTTCCAAGGGATCACAGACTCAGTTTTCCATGGGTTAACAGACTATGTTTTCCAAAGGATTGAAAGCTTACCGCAATGGGATTACTTACAAACAGTATGGAATTTCCAAAAACATTATGGGAGTATAATTTTGAACTTTTTTTTTTTGACTTTTTTTTCCCACTTGCTGGATTACATAGAGGTCAGAGACATTCGGTGGTATCCTTTCGTGTTGGAACTCATCTCCAAGGACAGGCGATGACTTCCAAAAAGGGGGACTGTAGTGATATAGGCCCTCTGTCTTGACCTTCAAGTACACCTCTCTGCATCTCTCTGAAACTCTCAGTGTTACACCTTCTTGAAGCCCTCAAGGAGACGAGTGGACACTATTTTGGTTAACAATTATTATGAATTAATGGACACTAATTAATCAGATTGAACTTTCTCTTTAATGTGTGTTAATTCAGAATTGATCTACAGTATATTTTTGTCATTTAATGATGATTTTACTAAGCTGGTATATTTTAAATATGCCAAAGTTAAGAGAACATCTCAGAATGATCTTGCTCTAAACTGTCTGCTCTGTGCAGAATAACTGTCTTAAAGTTGACTGAACAATCCGTCGTATTTGTTTGAAGTGTTTTTGGAACGAAGGAAAAGTTCCAGACATAATTTGCTTTCTGTCTCCCGTCCTTTCTAAAAACAATGAATCTGTTCTCAAAACAAATTACATGGCTTGTTCACATGCACCTGCATCAACTGACGTATGTTTTCTATGTATTGTCTACCCTATCATCTGTCACTCAAACTCACTCACTTGCAAAGTCACACCCTCTCTAGGGGTACGACAACCAATCAGCAGGAAGTATGTGACTAAGTCACACCCCCGTCTTAAAGGGACACTTCCTGTTGATTCTTGGAGTGAAAAGGAAACCACAACTCAACAACAGTGAGTTCTCTGGGAGAATGGAAGATGCATAGACGTCTTCCTCCAAGCTGATGTACGTCCCGGCCATCAGTCAAAGGCCCACGTCTTCAGCGAGGCCAACAGCACGTCAGCTGTTAGCCATCTGAGGGTCACTTCTCCAAGCTGTGAACACTTTTCCTGGAAGTTATCTTGAAACCAAACCGGAGCTGATAACATTACTCTGGGAGGCTTCTGCAGACCTCACGAGACCGTGGCAGGATGAAAATGTGTCGCCTGTAAAACGCAGCCGGCATGCGCGTCTGGCTTGACTACTTTACTGGAGTCGAGATAAGAAAATCTTCACAAAGGTAAACGTCGTTTCATCACGGTACGGATGTCCAGCCGAAACCAAACAGAGGATGAACCACTCTGGTTACACATCTCAAGATAAGATTCAACCATTTCCTTTCTTTATTCTTCCTCCTTAACTCTTTATGTTTATTTCTAAATGTAAACTGTAAGTAATGTGCCAACAGAAAAGTTTCTAACTGTCTGTTTGTTTTAATTTGAATTCTTGTCAACGTAGTTAGTAAATCAGAGCTAATATCGATACAAATGTTTATTGTAATTTTGTGATTATTTCAATAAAAGGTCTATTTTCTGGTAGACCAACATAAATTGAAGTCTCTCGTGAAAATTACATTTCTGGCTAATCACATCACCGATTATTGATTTATTCTGAAAAAGTTGAGACCCCGTGAAACTGATGGTTGGTTTGGGTAGATAAAATCTGCTCGGATCTTTCATCTAAACTATAGGTAAGTCAGTAAACTGACCTCGTAAGTGTTTGATTACACAAACGGCCTATAGATTTATTACATTTGCAACACATGCTTTACGTTGTTAAACTCGAGATCAATGGAGACGCGGGGGCATGAAGCCGGTGTCACAACAAGGAGAAACAGCTACACAGGCAGCCCAAGAAGAAGAACTTTTACCAAAAAGAGGGGGAAGCTCACCTTGTTAGCTTCCATTATTTTGCTCCGCTGAAACTCAGAGACAAAATGGGTCCAGAGGACACGAACCCAGAGTCCAACCAAGTCCGAACTCGGGTCCAGTTAAAGCTGCACTATGTAACTTTGTAATGCAGTCTGTAACTTTTCTAACAATATATTTTTAACATATTTCTTCACTCTGTCACTATCTACTGACAGACTGATGTTAGACAAAGTAATCTCTGAAAAAAACTATAGTCCCCTTGCTTCTCTATCAGCATTTATAAAAACACTAAAAACACAGAGTGACCCGCCATTAACCAGCCAATAAAAACAGAGTTTGTAACCAGCCAATAAAAACAGAGCTTGAATTTGAATCAGCCAATAAAAACAGAGCTTGAATTTGAATTTCAGCAGGGCCAGGGGGAGCAGAGCCATATATTCATTCAACCTTTATTTATACAGGCTAGCCTCGTTGAGCCACGGGGACTCATTTACAAGAGAGACCTGTCTCACTCACACCCAGGGTCAATTTAGAGTTACCAATCAGCCTAACATGCATATTTTTGGACTGTGGGAGGAAACCGGAGCACCCGGAGAAAACCCACGCATGCACGGAGAGAACATGCAAACTCCACCCAGAAAGGCCCCCGGACCGGGATTTGAACCGGGGACCTGCTCGCTGAGAGGCAGCAGCTCTACCAGTTGTGCCACCGTGCTGTATATATATACTGTATATGGCTCTGAGGGGGAGGGATCAGAATGCTTTGCCTGTTAAATTTTTTTCTAAGTTCTGCACTCTACAGAAAGTTACACATAGCACCTTTAACCAATACAAAACAAACCAGAGACACAACAGAACCGGAATCAAACGCAACGTTTTCTCTTTTTCTTTTACTCCAGCTTCCAGAGCGGATTTCTTCTTCATGGGTTTTATTAGCAGCCGTTGTTTTACCGCCACCTGCAGAAAATTTTGGACCAAAGTAGAAACTCAAATTTTACTTGTTTTATCACTTGTTTTATTTGAGTTTTGCTTTTGTTGCACTTTGTAGCACTTTGAGATTTTTATTAATGAAAAGTGCGTTATAAATTAAATTCATTATTATTATTATTATTAACTCCTTTTCTACTTTGGTCCAAATTTTTACTGTACACACACACACACACATACATCGTGTTGTATATATCGTGATATATATCGTTATTGTGATATAAAAAAGTCCATATCGTGATATGTATATGATTTTTTCCATATAGCCCAGCACTACCCATCATCTACTTCCAAACAGGTTAATGTTGAAAATTAGTCTTCATGACTCAATGAGACTACCTGTATAAATAAAGATTAAATTAAAAAACAATATATTTTAGATACCCTGATGCATGCTCAATAATCCAGGTAGAAAAATCTAAAAAAGCTAAGTCTGGTCCTCTGGACACAAACAAGGTGTACCTTTAGGACCAATTGTTAGCATGATTAACTCGGTCACTTACAATGTTTCCAAATATCTGGCGTCTGTACTCATCCCTTTAGTTGGCTGCTCAGAACACCACATACAGAACACCATGGACTTTGTGGATAAGGTGAGGGATGTCATCATGGAGACTGATGAAACAATGGTCTCTTTTGATGTCACATCACTCTTTACGTGCATTCCTGTTGATGAGGCAGTAGAGGTGGTCTGTTTAAGGTTAAAATCAGACACCACTCTGAACAGCAGGACCACACTTTCCACAGAGCAACTGTGTCAACTCTTGAAACTGTGCCTGCAGTCAACCTACTTCACATATGGGGAGCAATATTATAGGCAGAAACATGGGTGTGCTATGGGGTCTCCAGTTTCTCCTATTGTTGCCAACCTGTACATGGAGGAGGTAGAAAAGAGAGCCTTGACGTCCTTTTCAGGGAGACCACCAAGTCATTGGTTCAGGTATGTTGACGACACCTGGGTTAAAATTAAATCTCAGGAAGTCCAACATTTCACTGATCACATCAACTCTGTGGATAAATATATCAAGTTCACACGAGAAGATGTAAAAAATGGCAGGTTGGCTTTCTTGGACTGTGAGGTCTCAGTTTCTGATAGAGGAAATTTGCAAACTGAGGTGTACCGCAAACCCACTCACACAGACCAGTATTTGCAGTTTGACTCCCATCACCTGCTGGAGCACAAGTTACGCCAAAAATACACTACATGCGGTCCGGCTCCGCCCTGCTCCGCAGGTCGCAGCTGAGCGAGTCCAGTTTCCACTTCCTCCGCTCAGCTCAGGTCCGCATGGATGCGCTGCTCCGAGACGCATGCGCGGGAATTGCGAGATCGCGCGATAAATCAAGTGATAAATAAGTAAGTCAGAACAAAACAATTCATTCGGTGGAAGAAGGAGAACAACAGTAGAGACTGCTGCCTTGATCTTCTCTCGTAAATGAGCGACAGGACATGGTTTGAGCAACAGGAAGTGATGTATTACATTTCAGAATAAAATACTTTATTTATTTATTTATTTATTGTATTGCGTTTGTAGGCGTAGTCATAAATGATAGTTTGAAAGCATTTTTGTACAAATAAATCCGTATAGAGCTAGGATTAAGTCCGCCCGTGGTGATTTTATTTTGTAAATACGGAAGTTGTGCTCGTTCCTTTTCCTGTTGGTGCGACGTAATCTTCAAAAGTTGACTCCGGCACAGCTCCGGCGTCCGGCAGAAATAGAAAAATTTCTAATTTTGACGGACTGCCGTCCGCTCTCCGCAGCTCGCTGCCGCCGTGCGGAGCCAGTGTAAATTCTGTCATTGATTATAATGGGTGCGTATTTGCTGCGGAGGTCGGACCGGAGCGGGGCGGAGCTGCAACGCGTGTAGTGTATTTTTGNTTACCGGTTGATTTACTTATAACACTTTCTTTACCACCAAGTCTTAAACTGACTGTTTCTCTTCAAGATTTTTTTCTCATTAAACCTTTATTTATACAAGGTTACTCTCATTGATTCACGAGGACTCTTGTTGAAGCTCTCGGCCTTGACCTCTCTAAATGGTTTTAATAATCTGTTGGAATCCTGGCAAAAAGCAATACAGACATGTTCCTGTTTTTGATTTTCTACATCTACCTTATAATGTTTTGCTAGTTTTGATACTTGGTTAAAAAAAAAAATCTTTATTTCTGTCTTATGTTTGTTTATTGTTTAAGGAAATTCTACCATCGTTCTTTAGTTTGTAGCAGGTCGCTCTTGTAAATGAGTCCACGAGGCTCAATGGGATTTACCTGACTAAATAAAGGTTGAATGAATTGTAGATGAGACCTGTTTTAAACAAAAACCACAGATGAGGTACAGCCAACAATAGACAATAAAAATTTACGTCAACAAATTTTATTACAATTTATTACTGCTTTAATAGAATGTTCCAAACATTAAGATGGGGATTAAAGAATATATTTAAGGTTCAAATCACAGTATAAAACAAAACTAAACACATTAAATTACAATAAAATGATTATGATAAATGACAATGTTCAGTCAGGTCATCTGGACAGTTGACCTGACTGAACATAGTTGGATGATCAATATCAGTTTTCACTTTAAAAGGAGAATTAAGATAGGTTCAAATGCAGGTGCTGGTCATAAACTTAAATTATTGTGAAAAAGTTTATTTCAGTAAATTCATTCAAAAAGTGAAACTTGTATATTCATTCATTACACACAGACTGATGTATGAGCATGTACCATACAGCTTGAAATATATCAGTCTGTGTGTAATGAATGAATATAATCTACATGTTTCACTTTTTGAATAGAATTACTGAAATAAATCAACTTTTTCATGATGTTCTAATTTTATGACTAGCACCTGTAGTTTGTGTCTAAAACTTGGCTATGTCCAAGAGGGTGAAATACAGTTCTGAGGCTGATTGCCAGTCTTGTGGTTGCTGCAGTCCATTTTGTTCTACAGCCAGTTGCAGGTACTCCTCAATGAGTGGATCACCACACACATCAGTAGCTTGTGTTGCTTCAGGGAACACATCCAGTTCCGTCTCCTCAACAGCAAATCCAGTCCCTTGAACCATATCTGCAAAACAATAGAATTGAAGATGCAAATGTGAAGGATTATTTTTACATTTACTACAAATACTTTTAAATGTGGGAGTGGTGGAGCAGAGGTTAAGAAGGTGAGCCTGAGATCGGAAGATCGCCAGTTCTTGCCCTGGTACCGACATCAAAAATGTGGCTGGGATAAGTGAAGCAGTCACACCTGTCTCCACCTTCATCTGCCCCACTCTGGGCCCTTGAGCAAGGCCCTTAACCCACACCATCTATTCCCCCGGGAACCCTAGATGCAGCTCTCTGCTCCACACAGAGGGCTGTGGTAGCTCGGTGGTCTGTGGTTATGTTGTCAGGAAGGACATCCTGCGTAAAAACAATTGCCAAATCTTCGTGCGACTAGTTCGCTGTGGTGACCCCTGACGAAGGGAGAAGCCGAAAGAAGAAGAAAACAAAAAAAAACTACAAATACTTTTAAATATCAAATGTGTTTCATGACTTGTATGACACGTATGAGAGCACGCCCAGTGACAGCTTACAACATACCAGCTTAGCTCACATGTGTACAATGATTAAAATATACTTTACCAACTTGGGCTATAACATACCACTTTTCATTATTATTTCATGCAAATGGCTACTTCATTCTGTGAAGATGTCAATTACCGTACCTGTGAGGCAAGAGATATAGTTCATTTGGAATCCTCCCAGGACATGATGCAAGTCTGCTTGGCCGGATCCTGTGTTTGTTCCACTGCTCTGTGCATTCATCTAGGTCTTTTTGCAGAACACTGAGGAAGCAGAATCTCAGCAAGCATTTGTGTTCGTGGGTTCCACTGAAGTTCCCTGAATCTCTTATGTCTGCAAACAAGTCCATCCAAAACTGAGACCTGGAGATACATTAGAATAGAAGTTGCTTTTTTAAATTATTGATTAAATAAATGTCTCCCCTACTCCACTTTTCACTTTTGATTACATGTAAAGCATGCTACAAAAGTATGTCATAAACAAAATAATGCTGCTTATTTTTCAGACAGTCTAAAACATTTTTGTGTGCTCTGTAACTGGACAGACAAACTAAAGGTTGTTATCTATAGTTAAATACTACTGTGCATTTTTCATTCATTCATTCAACCTTTATCAATACAGGCTAGCCTCGTTGATTTAAAGCATGCAACCAATATATTAAGATTTGTGGTGACTGGCAGATTAAAGCCGAGCACAGTTTAAACAGCTGCCCAGTGTAAATATTAAAACTGAAGAAACTTGTTTTAGCATTTATGCTACGTCAACTTAAACAGCTAATCGCTGGTACACTTGCTAACTAACACACACTAGGTTAGTTCTCTGTGGACAAATATATTTATAGTTTGCAAAATCGTGGGCTTCATTTAACGTTTCAATGAGCACGTTATGTAAACAACACATTACTACACGAGTGTAAACTGAAATGTACGTCAATAAAACTTCCTTACCTTTAAGATACTTCTGAGTTCTTCCAGCGTCATGTCTTCTTTAAGCATGAACAAAACACCCTGATGCATGCTCAACAATCCAGGTAGAAAAATCTAACAAACAGTTTACAGGCTAACGGATAGCATGCTAATGCTAACCTCCGTGTGTTTGTGTGTGAGTGTGTGTGTGTGTGTGTGTGTGTGCATGTGTGTGTGTGTGTGCTGTGTTCGGTTTTATGTTGTTAATAAAGTAAAAAAAAAAAAAAGTGGAAAAAACAACAGTTTGTCTTAATGTAATTTCGTTTTTCCAAATGTTGTAGTGTTTTTCTTGTTTTTGTTGTGTTTTTCCAAATGTAATTCCGTTTTTTTCCTAATTTGTTTTTTTCTACTTCCGCTTTGGCCACTTCCGGTTTGGCTTAATGTAATTTGTTTTTTTCTACTTCCGCTTTGGCCACTTCCGGTTTGGCTTAATGTAATTTGTTTTTTTCTACTTCCGCTTTGGCCACTTCCGTTTTTTCAAATGTTGTTGTGTTTTTTCAAATGTAATTTCGTTTTTTCAAATGTAATTCTGTTTTTTCAAATGTCGTTGTGTTTTTGTTGTTTTTGTTGTGTTTTTTCAAATGTAATTCCGTTTTTTCCAATGTTGTTGATTTACACCTTGGGGCCACCGTAAATCTCAGCTCCTCACTGCTTCCCTCATGTTTGAGCTGTAGCGGTGGTGTCTTCCCACGTCTCACAAACATCTAGGATGGACCAGGGGTTCCCTCATCATCACCAACACCTGCCGTGTCCTGTGCAGTGAAAGAAAACATCTCTTATTAAGGCCTGCTACAAACAGTGATTTAACAGGTTTGACTTCAGCTCAACTTTTGTAAACAAACTTGAATTAAAATAACTTTTGTTTCTAAATCTGCTCTAAATCTCCTGCCTCCTTGTTTGAAACTGAACTGTCAGGTGGCTTTGACTCAAACAGTGGGGCTTCTGGCTCTCTTCCTCATGGACTGTAAACACTCAGCCCTAACTGTGACTTCTCCTGCCTCCTTGTTGAAACTAACATTTGTGTTAATAAGAAAACATTGTACAGACAAAACACGTTTACTCAACAGATTAGCGAGGCTAACTATGTTAGCTGTGTTAGCCTACATGAGGCAGTTTGGTGAACTGAAAACAAATACCGACTTACCTTCATATTTATTTATGTAGTTGGACACAAAGCTTAAATCCTTTATCCCTCTTAGATGTGGGCGCTTTAGAGAAGGTCTGAATTATTCTGTAGACATTATTAACAGTGACTGTCGGCAAGTCCTGCAGAGATCTCGTGAAGAACGCCATCGCTAACACCGTGTTGACTGCAAACCGGAAGTGCGTCTTACGGGTGAAGAATGCGGAAGTGCTGAAACGGAAGTCCGTGGCATATAGCCTATTAGGATATCCACATTTCTCTAGAGCCTGTTTTGTGTGGGATTTCTCCAGTATTTAGAGTTTGACTCCCATCACCCTCTGGAGCACAAGTTAGGAGTCATCAGGACTCTGTATCACAGAGCAGGCAGCGTCCCCACTAACTCAGGAGCCAGACAGAAGGAGAAATCACACACAAAACAGGCTCTAGACTGAGTAAGTCTTTCGGACGAAAGACGAAACGTTTCTACAATTTTTTTGCTTTGTTTTGTTTTGTTTTTTGAATGTCCAGAGAACCAGACTTAGCTTTTTTAGATTTTTCTACCTGGATTATTGAGCAGGCATCAAGGTATTATTCAAGTTCTTTGACTTTCTTCTCTTTAATGCTAGATGTGATCAGTAATAGTAAACAGGTCTCTCTTGACAATTAGTTATTGTGGCTCAATGTATGAATGAGGTTTAAAAAAATAAGAATGGAAAAAAGTTTAAAAGAAAATATATGTAACCTGCTCATGTTGGATCCCTGGAAGCCTGAATACAAGGTCTGATAAAACTCTCCATTCAAAGGGTGGAGTCTTTTACTGACATATATTGGTGATTAGTTTTAAAGAGGTCATTAATTTTTAAATAAACTCATGGGTCTCACTACCTTCTCGCACGTCCATCAGTGTTGTGTCATTTGTGACTGACCCAGCTTGTTTGCATAAATAATGAGAGCTAAATTCCCTAGGACTAGATTAGATTTTGAATGCATAGCATCTAGTTTGTTTTCATGTCTGTACGTTGGCTTTGTTTGGTGTCCATAGTTCAGAGAAATTTGCTGTTCCTCTTCATCTTAAGGCTGCACTCATACTTCTGGTGCTGACATTATGCTATTCCATATTTGTTTTGTGATTCAGCTGCATGTCACTGATGGTTAATATGCTGTAATCTGTTTGTGAATGGTTGACTGGCAGCTGGTAGAACAACAAAGCATAGGATGCAGTGAGCAGCCCGAAAGCGCCCGGGGAGCTGGAGAAATAGGTGTGCACTCATAGACACCCCAAGCTGGGTAGTGGCCGGGGCGCGAACCCGCGACCTTCGGATCCGTAGTCAAAAGCCCTGCCACTAGACCATTATTTAACTCTTTCTGTGCATGCAGATTATCTCATTATAGTGAATGTGTTTTATGCTGATACAATGACAGCAGCACAAGTTTAAGGCAAAGTCAGCTCATTCGTGATCACAAGTTATAAAACACAAACCTTTATGCTCATCTTGGGTCTGGGGTGTATCGATACAGACATCCAGATCTCCATTTGTAGGTTCAGTCCGACATGGATTAGTCTGCACTGGACCTCTCTGAACTGAATCCCCCGTTACCTACAAATAAAACATGACATTACATTTAGTGTACAGTATGGTTAAATGCAATGTAAACAATCAAAAAACAGTAGGCAGAATAAATCTAGTGACAGCAACAAAACACAGCAGATTGTAACTGAATGCACTGTAAGATGTATTTTGACAGTGTGTTGGGGGATTTACCTTGTGATGCAGGGATGTTGTTTCTGCTGACAGGCTTGTGAATGTCCTCTCTGAATCATGGCTACTGAGGAAGGGCAGAGACTTAAAACGGGGGTCCAGAGCTACTGCAGTGTGGAAGAGATCTTCAAGGACTGTGTAGCTCGTGATGAAATATCACAGAGTTGCCCGTAAAATTTAGTGATAACGTTACCCGTCGCTTTCTGTGATGCAGCTACATGCTCCTGCTCGTTGTTATGAGAATTGAGAAGTTCGCAGTACTCCTCTCTGAGTTTCCTCGTTGCATGTTGGTCGAGGTTTGTCGTGCTACCAGTGTACTTCAGAGGTGCTCTGCATAGCTTACAAATAGCGTGGCTTTTGTCGAGTTTTCCGTCCTTCTAGTAAAACCCGAAAACGTTCCACACTTTAGAGTTTTGTCTGGCTGATGTATTGAAAATCTTTCGCGGTGACTCGCTAGTAGCGCGGCTACTATTTACATCCATGTTCGTCGTCTTGGTGAGCTACGGCGCATGCGTGAGAATAGCTTTCGCGGGCATTTCCAACTCTCGCGTTGTTTTAGAAACGCATTGTAAACCCAGCAAGTCTCGCGATAACCGGTCCGTGTCTCTTCAACCGGTTCATCTCTGGATTTGTGGCTGGTTGCTGTCGGTTTACGTGGGTGCTACCGATGCAACCACATCGCTAGC